>VURO01012203.1:1757-11945 GCA_015108175.1 Pelvicachromis taeniatus
ATTTTTATAAAAAATTTAAATTTTTTTTTTTTTTTTTTTTTTTTCCGCTTCTTCTTTTTTTTCTTCAAATCCCAGCGTGAATGTGTCGGCGAGCTCGTGGTATGCACCAAGATGAAAAGTAGAGGCCATCCCTTTGAAATCCTCCTCAAGTCAAAATTACCATTTCATTTCAACTCCAGCCAGGAAACGGAGAGCGGGGCCACTGCTAACTGCTTTGGGCATATCGTTATTTATTGTGTGTAAACTTTGGAGGAACATTGTTGCCTGGGAAAATGTGTTGTGTGGGTGGTAGAAGTGAGCAGTTGGAGCAACCACAAAGGGAGAGATCAGGCCTATTTTCTCTGTAGGAGGAACACATAAAAGTGAAAATAATGCCCATTATTACAGAAAAACAACATCAGCCTTCTTTGCTCGTAATTGTCTAACAGCTGAGAAGTTACCACTGAAGCTAAACAACCAACCAGTTGACCCTATTTAGGTAACTGCATTATAATTTTTCTGCTCTTTTAATTAGTAAGCTCTCTGTGCTAAGTGGGCCATTATCTGAGTTGGAACTAACTGCTTTTTCTATATTAAGTCTGCCATGTTGTTTCATTTAATTAACTTTATCTACCTCTACACTGCAGGGGTTAACATTTTCTAAGCTATACTGTGAGCCTAGTCATGTAGCAGTACTTTAGAAAGTCATTTAAAAATTGATATTCTTATTGTGAAAAGATTAAAAGTGGCTTCGTGGTTTGGTGGTTTACATATTTGCCCAAAAAGCAAAATATTCAGTCCTGGGAAGAGGTATAAAAGTCCCTCAGGATCGTGTCAGGAAAGGAGTCTGGTGTAAAAATCTGCCAAATCAAACATACAGAGCTACCTGCTCTGGTGACCCCATGTGTATCAAAAAGTTGCTAAAAGTACTTTATAGTTTTAGTCAGATAAAAGATGAGTAAACATGGGATCTTTCCAACTCCTTATTTTGATCACATTAAATTGATTTTTCCTTAGTCTTTCATGTGTTTATAACAGAATCTATATTTCATGTATTTCAGAGACTGCAATAAGGTCAATGTTTTGATTCAAACTGCAATGATCAGCTTTTTCTGTCTTCTGGAGTCTATTCTAGCTGATATTGTATGAGCGATGCATGGATAAGTTGCACCAATGACCAGGTTTAGACTCATTAATGACGTCTAAAGACTGAAGACGACCCCATCAGAGACATAGAGCACATACAAACCACACGAGCAGGTTCGAACTTCGTCTTGTTGTGAGGCAGCAGTGCTAACCACTGGACCACTATGATGGCTGCCCCAACGTTAGAGAAAGTAAGCTGACTACATGCAGAAACCACACAAATTCTACATTTGCCGGTATTTCACCTTCCACAATTGTAAAATTTAGATTGTTAGTCTGTGAACAATCTTACAGAAAGACATCATGTCTGCCTATGAGGTATGTGGCTCACATCACAGGCAGAGTTTTTTCTGTTTTTTAAATGGTAATGGTAAATGGCCTGCATTTGTATAGCGCTTTACTTAGTCCCTAAGGACCCCAAAGTGCTTTACACTACAATCAGTCATTCACCCACTCACACACTGGTGATGGCAAGCTACATTGTAGCCAAAGCTGCCCTGGGACGCACTGACAGAGGCGAGGCTGCCGGACACTGGCGCCACCGGGCCCTGTGACCATCACCAGTAGGCAAACATGGGGTTAGTATCTTGCCCAAGGATATTTGGCATGTAGACTGGAGGAGCATGGGCTCAAGCCACCGACCTTCTGGTATGGAGGTGACCCGCTCGACCACCCCGTCGCTCAGTAATCCAATTTGGGCTGAGATCATAACATAATTTAAATATAAGCAGTTATATTTAATAGCACTAAACAAGGTTATTCTTGGTAGACAAGAATTGGTTGAGGTTGAGGAATAGCTAAAGTAGGTCTATTTAACCAACAGTGCTTTGCTACTTAGTGACATTGCTAACTTTGCCAAAAGAATACAAATCAAGAGTTGCACACTTACTAAAACAATAAAAGGAAAAAGGTCTTATAGAGGGGTTAGCTGTCTCAGTGGCATACCTGAGAACATATCAGTACAGTAGAAATACAGATATGGAGACAAATAAAGAAAGTGGCTATAGTAGCAACAGGACATTAAAGAAGCTAGGGCAGAACACATCTGACCAAAGACATGTTTTTATACTAATAGCAATGGTGAGGTAGGCTTCTGGTTTGATAGAAAATAGGCCGCTCATAGGGGCCCACTAACTTCAATTATTTCTACCATCCTGTTAGCTTTAAAGGCTGGATCTTATAGTCCATATTGTTTTGTTTTTTTGTGACCCACATTCAGCACCAGCAGGCAGCTGTTTTCACTCCAAACCAAACGAACACTACCTGGCCTGCCTCTAATGGCAAACAGATACATTTTGCTATCTAGCAAAATTTAAAGATCCAGTGTATTTCTTTATATACACTCTTTATATATATATATATATATATATATATAGTACAACACATTAAAGAAAAAAACAGAACTTTGAAGCATGGCTAGAACTGATGCAGTCTTTGCTGTTTGCTAATCTGTGTTGTTTACAAGTTGTGAACATACGGTCTATTCTGTATGTTCCTCTCTCTTCAACACCAAAGGGAAGGTAACCAGTTATTGATCACTGAGTTCCCATTTTCAGTCAAACAGATGCCACATTATTACTAGTGTTGATTTTTTTGCTCATTAATATGTTGTGCAGAATTATATTTACACATCAGTCAGCTGTACAAGGTGCTAATATGTCAGTGCTGTATTATCAATTAAATCTGCTGCCCCCAAGTGGCCAAGAATTCAAATAAATAAATTTTTAATCACTGGATGATTTAAACAGAAGAGGTAACGGGGAAGGGGAGCAAACAAAACAGTCCCGTCAGCCTCATTCTTCCAGTTCTTCTCTCATAGTTTAAACACAAAGATTTCCATAACAAACACACATGCCCAAGAATATTAAGAAGAGCATTATTCATATGATCATCATCATCATCATCATCATCTGTAAATGTGTTATCATTGTGTTTAATAGAATTAAGACCATAAGGAGAGAGTGTGGACAGAGTTGATTCATGAGCAGAGGGAGAGGCAGCAGAACTTTGTTGACTGTGTTCTTCTCCAACAAAAGAGTACATCTAATCTTAAATATATGGTAGAAGCCGGGGATCCACCGATGAGAGCATGCACAGTATGGAAAAACACCGCTGTTGTCTTTTTTTCATCCCTATAAATTCATGTCAGCTCTTTTATGTCCTGGATGTTTTTGCTGTTTCAGACATTTGTACATCCCCCAAACCATGACCAAGTTAAAGATTGCACCATGTAATGTTTACTAAAATCCTAAATTTACTCACTCACATCATTTTCTGTTGAACCTTTCTGCTCTAGATTTCCCAGATAATAGTATCTTTCTATTTTAAGTAATGATACACTGAAAAATCAGAAGAGAAATACACAAGTTAATGAGAATGAGTATGTAGGCTAGCTGCTTGATTCCCATGTGCAGCTTACAAATATAATTAAGGGAAGAAGTGGATTGTCTAAACAATCTGAAGGCTGACTCACGGGGCTGTATAGTTGCACAGTGTGCTCTATGTCAGCATATCGCAACTGGCTCAAATGTAACAGAGATATAAATGTGTAATGGATTTTGAACAATCGTGAATCTTCTGGTGAAAGAGACGTGCACAGTGGCACACGTCACTTGTTGAAATACAGAAAATAAGAATTTGTGTGTAAAACACATGGACTATAGCCCTGCTCTGACTCAGTAACATCATCTCAGACGAGTTCTGCAAACGTGTCAGTTGAAGGAGTTGAAAAGCAAGCCGGGTGTTGCATATATATTTGGACTACAAGGGCTTGTTCATTTGTTTTATCTGTCCCACATTTTGTGTCCTCCACATGAATTTATTTGTACTGGCCACGGCCGCATTGGACTTGGCTGCAGGGCTTATATATTTAAACAAGGACTGTTGAGCGTAAGGGGAAGTGTTCGACTAAACTCAAGTCGGGTCTTCTTTAACATTTAAACATGTTTCTGTCCACTAGGGCAAAAATGTTTACCTCTGCTGGTTGTGTTCCCGTTGTACAGCCAGACAGTTTCTTTCAGATCCGTACTCTGGAACAGCAAAGATAAAAACGGAGTCAGAGAAGAAGAGTGCACAATAGGTGTAGAAGAAAACAAAGGCATAGCAGTTGCAGGAAGTAAACAAACTGACAAACTGAAACGCGAGTGTAAGACAAAGACAGATGGGAACAAAATGGAATCAGTTGCACGAGGCTAGATCATCTTACAGGAAGCGCACGCTCTGATACTTTAGCCGCTGACCTCTCGTACGCAGCAGAGGGGGTGGAGGCGACAAGGGCTCCGCGGGCCCCATCTGCACGGCTTGTCCCTGGCTATGTGGCCATGTGTAGCACCTGGCCCCAAGCCAGCGCCCGACGCCCCTTTGTGGTGGTCAGAGTGGCTGGTTGGGGTCTGCCTTTGATCCCGGGCCAACTATTCATCTCTAAAGGAAGAGGAAGAGCAAAAAAAAAAAAGAAAAAAAAAGGAGAAAAAGATAAACAGAAAAAGAGGGAGGGGAGTAGAGGGGAAAAAAGTCAACCTCTGCTGCCAATTATTGGAAAAACATCAAGGTCTTTTCTGCTTTTCTGTCTGTGTAAAGAGAAAGAAGAGAAAAGAGAGAAGGGGAGGCAAAAGGAGAGATGGCTGTTTGATGGCTTGGCTCAGTGTTAGTTGGAAGATTGTGGCAAGTCAAGGCGAGGCAGAAGCTGACCTGCAGGAGGTGATTAAAGGTGGAGAGAGGTGTTCGTCTGGCTGCTAAAGCTCTCTCTCTCATTTTTTTGGTGTGTTTTCTCTTTCCTGCATGCCCTTTTTTTTAATCTTTGCCTCTTTCACTATCTGGCGCAGACTCCCCTCTTCCCCCTTATCTGTGCCTTTCTTTCTTTTACCACCATGTGCTGTTACACCAGTTCACAAGGACGAATAAAGGTCATTTTTCTGTCCGGTTGAGGTGTTTCTGTCTCTGTCTGTTTGTCTGTCTGCCTCTTTCTCTTTGGTCTTGAACCTCAACACATATCTATAGTATATTTACACAGATATTTACAGTGTGAGGAAAGCAGAAAGCAACCGTGAATGACAGCCTGTACGCCGAAGAAGCATGTCAGACTACTGATGAGGATGTCACAATAATAAACAGAGGAGAGGATTAAAGTGTTGTCAGTAAGAAACACACATTTTAAAACCCGTGAAGAACAGAAATAATCACATAAGTGATGCAGTTTACACTTTCACACTAACTCCAACTTAGCCTTTGGGGCTCGAGGCTTATTCTTTATTTATTTATCTATTTTTACAGGGAATAATTTGGCTGTACTTATATGTTTTTGTATAAAAACTGCGATATACCCACTGCAAATTCGGACATAGGCTGATGTGTGACATGAACTAAACCATAACACCAAAAGTGAGTCTTTAATACTGATAATAACGCAGCTACAGTAAGTACAGCAGGTTAAAGCTGAAACTGAACACTGAACTAAATGGTATTTGTGAAAAATTATCTTTATTTTGTCTTCCAGGCATATTACAGCAGCATGGAGGTTGACTTGAAACTGATCAGGAAGTGCTCATATTTCTTTCTTCTTCATCAGCTCATTATCAGTTATTATTTCCTTAGGGTTCAATAAAGTATTCTGACTCTGATTTGGCTCACTTCATGAATATCGGTGCTTGTCTCATACGTGACCCTGCCAAAATCGTCTAATTAATATTTTGTACAACAACTATGGGAAATTAGACACAATAGAAGTGCAAAGTTTTACCATTATGTTATGATTTATTTGTGCAGATCCTGAAAGTACATATGTGAAAATTCAATTTTAATTCAATTCAATTTTATTTATACAGCGCCAAATCACAACAACAGTCGCCTCAAGGCGCTTTACATTGTAAGGTAGACCCTACAATAATACATACAGTGAAAAACCCAACAATCATATGACCCCCTATGAGCAAGCACTTTGGCGACAGTGGGAAAGAAAAACTCCCTTTTAACAGGAAGAAACCTCCGGCAGAACCAGGCTCAGGGAGGGGCGGGGCCGGTCGCAGCAGATGGCCAAACATTCAGTTTTTAAGTTGCCTTATTTTATTAATCATTTTTTAATGTATTTATTTTTTAATTTAACAAAACATCACATGAATGGGCAAATAAAAAGCAAGTATAAAAGTTAGTTAAAAGATGGGTCTCAAACCTTGTTTCACAGTTGGAAATAATTGCTATAAATTATTCCTTGTAGACCAGGTCTGAGGTTTGTGCTGCTTGCACATACACACACAGGCCACTTTAGTATTTGTTATTTTATGCCTGTTTGACTGCTCATTATTGGCTAATCAGCTAATCACATGACATTTACGCATGTAGACACAGTCAAGATGACCTGCTCAAGTTCAACCTGAGCATCAGAATGTGGGAGAAATGTGATTTAAGAAACTTTGTATGTGGCATGGTTGTTGGTGCCAGACTGGCAGGCCTGAGTATTTCCGAAACTGATGAGTTACTGGGATTTTTCCCACGTGACCATCTCTAAGGTTTCCCTCATTTGGAGAATCGTCCCAATAAGTTAAAATATCAAGTGAGCAGCAGTTCTCTGGGCAAAAGAGCCTTCTTCATGTCAAAGATTCAAGGAGAATGGCCACAGTGCTTTGAGCTGACAGGAAAGTAATAGTAACTCAAATAACCACTCTTTACAACCAAGGTACGAGTAAGAGCATCTCTGAATGCACAACACATCAAACCTCGTCAGCTAACAACATGAGACTGAGGCTACAATTCTCACAAGTTCACCAAAATCAGTAAAGATTAAAAATCCTGGTCCTGTCCGGTTTCATGAGTGTATTTGGTCTCGGGGATATTTTCTTGGCTCATTTTGGGCTCCTTAGTAGCAACTGAGCATTGCTGAAACACCAAAACCTACCTGAATATTGTTCCTGACCATGTCCATCCCTTCATGATCACTGTGTACCCTTCAAATCATCCCAAACTGGTTACTTGAACATGACTATGAGTTCATTGTGCTCAAAGGACCTCCTGAGTCCCCAGATTTCAACCCAATAGCTCTTTTGGGATGCCGTGGAACAGGAGATTCCCATCATAAATGCAGCCAACAAATCTTTGGCAAATGTGTGATCCTGTCACGTCAATGTGGATCAAAATCTCTGAGAAACCTTTCTCACACCTTATCGCTGTAGGCCGTGAAGAATGAAGAAGAAGAATTGAACTTTATTGTCATTGCACATTGTTACAGTACAAGGCAACAAAATTTTATCTCTGCATTTAACCCATTCACTCAGTGAAGCAGTGGGGAGCTAACCTACTGAGCTACCCCCTCTAAGGCAGTTCCGAATGCAAAAGGGGTTCCAGCCTGGCACTTGCATGGTTTATGACCATGCATGGGTCCTTAATGACTAAGAAAAGCGCTATACAAATGCTTAGTTTCTTCTTTCTTATCTGTGAGTCGTCTGTTAAATCTCCTGTGAGTGTAGCTTTCTATTTAATCAAAAGTCCTGATTAAATAGACAGCTCCCCTCCCTGAGCCTGGTTCTGCCGGAGGTTTCTTCCTGTTAAAAGGGAGTTTTTCCTTCCCACTGTCGCCAAAGTGCTTGCTCATAGGGGGTCATATGATTGTTGGCTTTTTCACTGTATGTATTATTGTAGGGTCTACCTTACAATGTAAAGCGCCTTGAGGCGACTGTTGTTGTGATTTGGCGCTATATAAATAAAATTGAATTGAATTGAATTGCAGAAACAAAGTCTGGCAACATTTTCATACATACAGTGCGAAACATGTCCTGACACCTAAACACTAGCAGCAGTGCAGTTCCTCCTTTTTGTGGTCTGGTCAGGAATTTATTGCAAGCTCCTTAAAACCCTGTTCGTATGCATCACTTGCCTCCTCTCCTCTGCTTTCGTCCTTGCAGGCAAAGAAACAGAACAGACAATAGCACATGCATTGATCACCAAGGACGTATTTCTATCGCTCTCCCTCCCTTGGCCTCTCCCTCGGTCTCTCTCTGTAATTTCTCTTTCATGGCTGTTTTTCCTGCGGTCTCCCGAGACCTTCTTAGTCGACGAGAGAAAACATAAACTGAACATTAAAACGCCCCGCAGCCCTTTAAACACTTGTCATTTGTCCTTTGTACAAATCATGGCGAGAGTTGCTATAGAGACTGCGCTTTTTTATCTATCTTGTTATGTTATTATTAATTCTTTTTTTATTATTATTATTAACTTTGCTGAGAGAACGAGGATGAGAAGAAAAGACAGTGAGAGAGAAAACCACAGTCGATGGTGAGTATGGGGGAATGATCAAAAATGAGACGTTTAAAAATCCAGTTTGCCACCGGGGTGAAAGATGAGAGATGAGTGAAGGACGTGTACTGTGGATCGTTGTGGACAGACTGACTAATAAAAAGCTTTTTTCCCCGTCAGGTGGAAGACGTGACGTTTAGTTCATAGTTTAATATATGTATTTTTCTGTAATGAGGCTGTGATTCTCACAGTGGCTTTGCCATGCGTATCCGTCTAACCTGTGTCTTTCTCCCATTGTTTTAGCGCACATAGTGTGTATGACTGCCTGTAAGACTGTGTGTTCATTAGATTCCTGGTACCTGCACCCAGCCATGGGCGTTTAATTCAGCGAGCAGGCAGGGGCATTATCACACACTACCATCACTAATCCCCATGGAATGAAACACCGACACTTTGATGTCTGCCAAAGAACACCGCTGTAGTATTTGGAGGCGAGACCGTGCATCACGTACAAACCGCAATTAACAATCTATAGCTGGACTAGAGCCAGGCGGAGTGGTGGAGGTGCAAAGAGGGCGGGCGAGAAGAAAGAAAAAGCTGAAAGACACTGATGATAAAGAGCCAGAAGCAGGATGGTAAAGCATGAAAGGATGCATACTATGTATTTGTGTGAATGTGTGTCTGTGTGTGTACTGTCAATGTACATACACGGGGGTTGAAGTTGCTCGGAGACATATCATCAGTCTCTGCCAATGTGGAAGTGCTTCTTCAGTGATCAATGCAGGACACACACTGACACATACACACCAGTGATTGATACACATGCATGCGCTGTAACAACAGTGTTGCTGTCTCAGTAACAACCTGCCTGGAAGCTCAAAGAACACAGGACAGTGAAGGAAGTCCTGGACAACAGAAATGAAGGCAAGCGGCTGCTGGGTAGAACACAAACCCTGGACTTTTTGTACTTGACAAGGACGCCCAATGAAAAATTCAGGCCCTCCAATGCCGACAGGCTCCGAGAAAAGTCCTTCAAACACACGCGCACACACGTGCACACACGCGCACACACGTGCACACACGCGCACACACGGAACACAATTCCTCATGCCACCTACACACATTCTGGTGAGAAAATGATATCAGTGCGTGCCAGTGCGAATGCGCATGTGTATGTGTGTGCGTGCTGCAGTGTGTGTGTGTCTGTGTATGCGTCACACGCTGGAGTACGCAGGCTATAATACATACACCTCATGTAAGAGGATAAAACACCCCCCCAAAAAAAAAACCCAAAGACTTTCATCAAAGCAAGTGAGAGAGGATGTCAGAGATTTTTTCAAAAGATGAAAGAGAGGGATATTCTCTCATTTCGGCTCATCTCTCCCTCTCTCTCTCTCTCCCTCACTCTCTTTCAAAATCCTTGAAGTATCATCCATGTTTCTATGACGAAGAGAGAGCGAGGAAGAGAGAGAAAGGGGGGTAAAAGTTATTTACGTCCCACGCTGTGTTATGTGGCCTGTCACTTCTCATTTTCTCCCAGGGCTGTCCAACTGGAAGACTTCAGTCAACTCTCTCCAAGCCTGTATTTGCTGAGGTAATTACAAAGTGACAGCTTCAAATCCTCTGCCACACACACACACACACACACACACACACACACACACACACACACACACACACACACACACACAAACACACACACAAAAACACACACACAACACACACAAACAAAAAACAAAAAAAAAAAAAAAAAAAAAAAAAAAAAAAAAAAAAAAAAAAAAAAAAAAAAAAAAAAAAAAAAAAAAAAAAAAAAAAAAAAAAAAAAAAAAAAAAAAAAAAAAA
>VURO01012205.1:5628-20703 GCA_015108175.1 Pelvicachromis taeniatus
CATTGTGGGGACCCACTGTAAGGAAAAATAACATTTCAAGTTTGTTTTCTATATAATTTCACAGTAGTGCTATCATGTAAACTGAAATGATCATTAAAAAAAATCTGTACATCAGCAGAAAATGTTTTTTTTTTAAAGTGCTGCATCATGAACATATATCTACCTTATACTTTAACTTTTACCAATGACCGATCCCTATGAGGGATTAGCAACTTAAACGACTAAATTAAACTACTTACAAAAAGGGTGCTCATTTTTCGTCAATTAATTCATTAATATTTTATTATAATGTAATTTTATTCAGAACAACCCCGCCCCCCTTATTCTTACAATCTGAAGAATAAGGTGAAAGACTTCATGGCTTGTGTTAGTGTGAATTTTTCCATTAAAAAAGTGCTTACCACTCAAAATACAGAAATTTGCTCAGTAAAATATAGTTTTATTTCTATGTTATTTAAAATGCCTTCAGATAGAAAATGTCTAAATAAGCTATGTGTAATTATCTGGGTAAATGCTACAGAGCTAAGAAACATTTAGGTCCCCTTAACTCCAATATCCTAAATATACAGGCTCTATTGTGTATTTATTATGTTTGCTTTTTTCCATTCTATCACTGCAAACAATTGTATATTCTCTGAAAGGGGCTTATAATGTTGTTGGTGTCATTCTAGGAAATGGCTAGGTTTTACTTTTATATAACAGAACATACACAATGATCCTGACTGCCAGTCCTGGCTCAGTGGGTCACCACACCTATTTATGCTTTCCATTACTTAATTTCAGCAACTGCAGTACTATAAAAACCTACATTCAGGCTGTCATGAGAAATAAAACTCAGCTAGTCTGATAACATCTATAACAATTAGCATGGATCAGCTTGAGCAGGCTCATTGTTATAGATGCTGTCATTACCTGTATGTCAGTTCTGCTGCTGCTTTTAGTCTCCAAACTGCAGTTTTTTGTGCTTTATATTCATTTCTAATGAATGAAACTGTCTTTTTGTCCCATTAATTTAAAATCTCTGAGTAATAAAATGTGTTTTTAATTTGGAGAAAAATAATCTGACATCTCTTATGTACAAAAATATTCAGAGTCTTTGCACACCCGGATTTCTGAACTTTATTCCAATATTTCTGGTGGATCTCGTTTTGTTTTCAGCAAATTGGAAGTGTCCAAACTGCATTTTAAATACATAATTAAATGCATATATAAGTTTTTTTTGGGACCACATGATGCTACCAGCACTATGCTTTACTATGTATTGGGAAACAGCCCAGGTGGTTTTATCAGTTTTGTCTTGTAAAAATAAATTATTGAGTGTAGATTGATGAGGAAAAGCCAATTTTACCAGTTTAAAATTATATATATATATATAAAAAAAGAAAAGGGCACATAAATAAGATGTCTGAATACCTTTTCAAGCAATTCCACACATTTGTCTAGGTAACCAGTATGTGACACATAATCTTTTCATTTCTACTTTCACTGCGTTCTTTCCTCTTTGTAGTGAATAACTTTGCCCTCCCCACTCCCAACCCCTGCAAACTTACTAAAAGAAATGTATCAAAATGCAGGTGATACAGTTTTAATTTGTCAGCCTTTCAGCACCTTCTCTTTTAAAAGGTCCAAGATGACCTGCCTCTCTTGGCTCTCAAGCTCAAATCTCCTCTCCCTCTCTTTTCTCTCAGCTCCCAGACGTTCTCTCTCCAGAGCAATCTTACCTGAGAACGTGAAAGGAAAATGGATGTCAGCACAATGGCGACTCAACAATCTACATAAAATTATTTTCAGACCAGTTTTAGAGCATATGGTTTTCAGTTGAGATGTATTCATGAAACTGAACTCAAACTGAAGCATGATGCTTCAGTTCTGCGACAGAGTGGGGGAAAAAAAGTTGATTTAAGTGACTTTGATTCTGGCATGGTAGACAGAGTGGCCTCTGTACTTCAGAAAATCCCCTGGGATTTTGCCACACAGCCATCTCTAGGGTTTACAGAGAATGGTCCAAAAATGACAAAATATCCAGTGACAGCAGTTTTCTGTGAAAGAAAATACACCCCTGAATGCACAACACATCGAACCCTAAGGCAGATGGGCTACAGAAGCAGAAGACCACACTGGGTGCCACACCTGTGGCTACAGAATCTGAGGCTACAGTTTGGATCACAAAAACTCACCAAACTTTACAAAACTATAAGAAAGATTGGAAAAATGTTGCCTGATTAGTTAAGTGTTGATTTCTGCTGCAACATAGCGATGGTAGCGATGGAATCAGAATATGGCATAAAAAACATGAAAGCATGGATCCCTCCTGCTTTGCATCAGTGGTTCGGGATGGTGATGTTACTGGTGTGGGGGCATGTTTTCTTGGCACACATTGCACTCCTTAGTAGCATCTAGCATCATTTAAATGTCTACTTGCATATTATTAGTGACAATGCCCAGTGAACAGAAGATTCGCGTCATATAGGGTCAGTCGACAAATCTACAGCAACTCTGTGTTGCTTTCATCTCAACATAGACCAATATCTATGAGGAATGTTTCCAGCACCTGTAATCCACACATAATTAAAGCAGTTCTGAAGGCACAAGGGTATTCAACCCACTACTAGCAAGCTGTACCTAATTAAGTGCCCACTGAGGACTCTCATCCCTGGTCTACTGGAAATAAGAAATGAGTGTGAACAATTAAGCACAGGTGAAACTAATGAGCGTGAGGCAGGCAAAAGTTGAATAAATAAATAAATAAATAACACTGAACTATAAAGGCTAACTAGACATGAAGACAGGGGTATAGAGAAAACAGCAGCAGAGATAACTAAAAGCATGAAGGCGATAACAAAACCAGCAGATATAACAAGGACCATGGCAGAAATCGTACTTCTCTGAATCTCCAGTTCCTCTCGGCGCAAGGCGAGCTCTTCTTCTCGAAGCCGCTGCTCTGCCTCTGAGCGTTTCTCCAAGAAGCTGAGAATCTCAGAGTAGGTCTGGCAGCAGCACTGGCAGGGCCGCTTGGCTGTGGGCGCTGCTGACAGCTCTGTCATTTCCTCACGCTCTTCTTCTTGTTCTGTAATTATGTGAAAATTCAGGCTACTGTTCCTAAAGCTACCATAGCAGAAATAGAAAATGTTGATCATTTTTTTAATAGGTCTTTACTTTGAATCATGATTTAAACTGAAAAATCGTGGTGATTTAATGAACAATAACCACGATACTCTGTAAACTGCCTTTTCCAAGCTGTCATGACACCAAGGATTTAAACATTAAACAGCATCTGTGACACCAGTGTGGATTACACATCCTTTGGCCCTGTGTTTTGAATCTATTCACCTGTAGTGGTTGTTTGAGGGATTGTGATGTTGGGTTTGTCCTGTTCTGGTAGAGTTAGTTCTTCTGTGACTCGATTTCTCCGCTCATCATCCTTAGAAATATAAGGGAGAGATCATTTCTATAGCAGGGAAGAACAAAGAATATACATTTTATTCAATGTCTTTGCTTACTTTACGATTGTGAGTTTGGTCCTTTGGGGAAAAAAATGCTGCAACAAATGATTTGAGCTTGATTTTGCTACGTGTAGTGATTTTTAGCTGCTTCCTTACTGCCTGGATGTTTGAATTGAGAGATTTTTATGCCAGATGCCCTTCCTGACGCAACCCCCAAGGACTTGCATCTCCAAACAAAATCAAACAATTGTGTATACCACTACACTATCCAGCCTCTGATTGTGAGGTGTAAAGTATTTGTATTTTTACAAACCAAAATGTGTCTCGTGAGCTTTGGTTTAAAAGCTTGTCATCTTAACAGCCACAGTGGCAATTTGTGGCTTGTAATTATGGGTAAAAGCTAAACTATGAGCAGGGAAATAGGCAGATTGTTACAGAGAAGGTTAAAATGTTTTCTTTCTTAATATTCCCATTAATCTGGTGAGAGCCATAGTTCCAAAACATAAATCTACAACTGTATGAAAAAAAGGTGAACTACTGTAACGTACATGATTTATCTACCTCTCTAAAGCAACCCTCTGAGGTCTATGTTTAAAAAAAAAAATAAAAAAAAAAAAATTCACATTTTCTTCCACAGAATGTGCCTTTCTCCAAAATACAGGGTTACAGTAGGGTTGGGATTACGGTTATCACCTATGATGACTTAGACCTCATTAAAAAGGCTTTTTTTCTACACTAGCGTTGAGTATACATTCACATGCCCTTCTCTCTCTGCTGACACAGCTGCTCACCTGGTACTTTGAGCCATCATTGCTGACTAGGAGCCCCTTCTCAGCCTCCAGCTCCAAAACCTCGTGGAGCAGATCCTCCTTCTGGGCGTACAATCTCTCTGTTCCAAACCTGAGTGAAGGAAAAGCACACATGCGCACTCATACTAAAACTTGCTAGTAAAGCCAGCATTGGAATTTTGTTGACTGAACCAACCTGCGTAGGCTGGGAAAGTCTTGTTTCTTGTAGTAGTCTAGCAGCAGCATGGTTCTCTCCCTACATCTCCTGGCATCCACCTCAAAGTTTTCCTCTTGGAGGGCAGCAGTGATAATCTCGCCCACACGTGCCCAAATCCGTCCTGACATCAATCAGTTCACACATATCTTAATGTATACAGGAGGTTTGTAATCCTAACACGTTTAACAACTTGAAGAAAATAAATTAAGACTTTTTGGGAACTTTGTTGACGCTAGACACATTGATCATGCAGAAAATGCAAGTGTCTGCATTCAAGCACAAGTCACTTAAAAAAAAAAGACAAACCTGGCTCTTTGGAGGCAAAGGGATTCTGTGCAATAACCTCTCGCAGAAGGATGATGTCGTGGCGTGCTGAAAACCGCACCTGCCGCTTTCGTGGGGTTGTGGAAGGACAAGCGAGGGGAAAACCTTAAGTTGGAAATAAAATAGGATAACTTTTCCAAAATAGTAGAAAAGAGCATGCTGAAATCCAACATTGGTGAATTGGTGATCTAAAATTCTTCATAAACAGTGGGCTTAGTTTAGGGTCCCCTTGACCTCTGACCTACTTGAAAAATCTAACAAATTTGACACTGTGGTATTATAATTATCTTAATTTGTATGATGCCTATAAAATCTGGAGTTATCTTGTAAACTCAAGGAAGAAGAAAAAACATTGCACTTCCTAACATAGACTTTGTGCAAAAATATTAAACTGAATGTGTTTTGATTAAAATAGACTTAAAATCTTTTTGGATTATTTTCCTTAATTCACAGTTACCTGTTTAATTGTGATATTCGCATGTTACTGCTTGTTAATGAAAAAGACATAACAAACCACGATGGAGACTAAACTGGGCCTTTATATTGGTGAAGGGAGGTTAAATGGCAAAGGCAGTGTGCCAGTTGCAGAACTGCGATTTGACAGATGACAGCAACTCTGTGACTACACTGTCTCACACTGTGTACAAGCTGACAGTAGCCTGCAGCTACGACAGATTAATCAGAGAAGCAAGACAACCTGTAAAGCACTGATAGCGCCACTGTGGCTACAGCAAAATTAATGCCGAACCAAATGCGTAAGAGGAGGAGCATCTCTGCACGAATCGAGAGAAGGAGCAAATGCTGTTTTGGAGATGTTATTTAAGTGGCTGAATGGCGCGTTAGACGTGGAGGTGGAATGAATCTCACCGTTGTTGATCGGCACTTCCACCACTACCCGTTCCATGTTTCTGTTTGGTGCATCCGGGAACCGCCTGACGTGCACGTTACACGTCCACTCACCAGTACCGGTTCCCTACTGACGTGTAACTCAACTTGGCAGAGAATCACAATGTGGTACCACTCTTGTTTTGTTGTGCTTACTGTGTTTGACCACTAGATGAAGCCAGAGGACAGCTGGTCGAATACTGAAGTATGTGTATAGACGACTTCTGCTCCTGATTTTATCTGAACGTAGTAACAGCATATGGCTCCAGAGAGTGCCAAGCACTCAGAATAGGTGATATTTATCAGCCATGAGATATTGACAAGTGGGTATTAATCATAGCCGGCCGAAGGTTGTATTGGTTGGCTCTGTTATTAATGCCAGACTAATTCTAATTCCTGCAAAAATGCTTGTGCAACATTCTCATAATTTTGGTTATATTATAACAAACAAAAAAAAAATTAAAAAAAAATAGTGTAGGCAACAATAATTCATGTCTGCTGAAGGCAAGGTTATTAATAACAAGCAATGCTTGTAGTGCTATTAGTGACTGTCATCACAATGCATTCTCCATCAGACAACTGTTTATATTGTATCAACAGTTGCAAACTGTCAAATAAAGTTTGTATAACATTTGTTACATATAGTGAATCAAATTTCAAATCAATTTTATATATGACCCAAAACCACAAATCAAAATTTCAAATTTGAGGCAAACTTGTTCCTTCCTCCTATACTGATTTGCTCCTGCATCTCTACTTGTGTTTATCTTTACACTTTCCACTTCTTTTATATCCTCATGTTATCCTTAACATTTCAGAGTAAGTCCTAGTTTCCAGAGTCTTTTTTTAAATGTGACCTGAGGGAGGTACCCATTTCAATAGGAATGAGCCGTAGGCATACAGTCAGTTCACAAGGTTTAATGCTTATACAAAACAAAATCTTTTCAAACATGTAACAGTAGCACCCAAAACAATTAACAGATCTACTTTATTAAATACATCCCAAAAAGTTGATTCTGTTCATCTGGACGTAGCGTTTTCAGTGGGAGAAACGTTTCGTCACTCATCCAAATGACTTCTTCAGTCTCAGCTGACTGCAGTTAATCTAACTTACTGTCAGCAGTATGAACCAAGCTCTCACAAAAGTTATACAGGGTCTGATTGGCCTATAACAACTGCCCAAACACCCCCACAGGATAACCAGAGGGACCCGGTTGAATGCCATCTTCAAGTCTACAAAGTACCTGTAGACTGGTTGGGCACCCTCAAATGTTCTCAAGAGGATAAAGAGCTGGTTGTTGTTCCTCCCAGATCAGAGATTGACTAACAAACGGACTCTCCTCGCCAACACCCTGAGATTGACGCTGAGGAGTGTGATCCGCCAATAGTTGGAGCTCACGCTGCAGTCCTCCTTAAACAAGGGAACCACCATTCAAGTCTGTCAGTTTTACAAACTAGTTTTTAATATTTTTATGATGGACACAAAGACTCACGAAAAGCTCTGAGTTAATCATTAATAAAAAAGGGTTTGTGGTGGGGGTTTTTTTTGGTTGTTTTGTGCAGACTGTTCATGTGTTATGCATGTGTGATTAGGTTTCTATGTGTTGTGCATGTGTGATTAGGTTTCCAATCTTTGTGTGACCGAGAAGAGGTTTAGCCAGCAATAGGCCGCCATGACAGACTCTTGTAGCAATTAATCACATAATGCCAGCGTTGACCTTCAGTGTGGCTCTTAAAGTGTTGAATACATTCATATACAAGTAACCTTGCTGTAAAAGGACTAAAGGACATGGAAGAACAGGCAGTCATATTTTACAATACAAAGCTATTTATGGAGATTACAGTAGGAATGCTAAAATAAAGCTACTGTATATAACAATGCTCTAAATTCTGCATCCTGTAAAGCTATAATTCTCTGTAAAATATTTGTACAGTAGAAAATTGTAGGTGTACTGTAAATAATAGTATATATAAATACAGCCTCTTTAACAAACATCACAAATTCTTAGTATACGTAATATGCAAATAAAAAAAAACACATGAATGAAAACCTAAGGAGTAAATGTAGGTAAAGAAACTGCATTGCTTCAGTTAAGTTTTGTGGCCATATTTAGCATACCCTTTCCAAAAATCACATGTGAACCTAAAAGTGCTCACACACTCACGCTCTGTCATTGCTACTTGTGTAAGCAAAACCACACTAGCATGGCATTGCTGCTGACATAATGTCAGGCAAGTAAACAGGGACTCAGACCTGGCAACCCGCTGCATTGTAATCATTTGATTATTTGGTCGGGGGAGTGCTTTGCAACCACATTAGGAGGTGTGGGGGACGGAAACAGAGGGAGTGTGTAGGGAGGGCTTAGGGGAATGAGTCAGAGTTTCTTTTTATAAACGACAGGAAATCAGTTTCCCATATTAGTTACTTTAGGAGAGAGTTAATTAAACATGGCAGCCTTCCAAGTGTAACCCCCCTTAGACTCTATCTCTGGTGCTGTATGAATAAAACGCTCTGGATTCACGATAGGTAGAGCTCAGGTGTGGTTTATTCCCCCATGGGTTTCCAGTAACAGGATTCCGCTCAAACACAGCAAAAGCTTCGTTGCTACTAACAGGATAAGCTTTGGGAAAGCCAGTTTACCAGTAGCAGACTGCCGCTGTGGATTTTCAAAATAAAAGTTCCAGGGCCAAATCATGTCAAAATAAACCCATGGTTGCGATCCCAAGTTTAACAGGAATTTAACCATACAAAACCATGTTGATTCGTTTACATCGTTACATACACCCCCCTTAAATTCTGTTAAACTCTGAGCCATTTCAAAGGAGTATGAGGGCTAGAAACAAAAAAACTATGAACAGCAGGCGCTTTATGGTGAAAACAATACACAAATGTCTATCGTCGTCGATACAGAATCCTTTTATATCAAAGTGTCAAGGTGTTGGGTGGTACCAAGCCAAATACCTTAGACAGACTAAAGAAGGTGCCATCTACACCTCCATAACATCACACATAAGGCCACACAAAACAACACTCCAAAATCACATCCCGGACCAAACAACAAAACAACAAGAAAAAAAGAAAAGGTCAAGAGGTTCCTGAAACCAAGTTAATTCCCTTAAATCTAAAACATACTAGTCAGAAACCCAAAAACTGATCCTGAAACAGAAGTTTCCTCAACTTTCTGCGCTGCCATCTCACAAATCAGTCTCTTGGGAGGCCTAACACTCCTCCCATTTCTAGTGGTAGTCAGCCCATCCCAGCCTGCCTGATTACTCTGGGGCTGTGTGCAAACAGCAACATCTAGGCTAACATCAGCTATGGGAGCCATGTCAACAGATTCAGAGCTTTGATGGAGAGCAGCATCACTGATCACTGGAGCAGGCAGGGAGGACTCACTAATAGAGTTTTCAAACACTGCAGCGTTAACTTCAGAGGGCAGGTCCTCCGTTGTGACAGAACCACTGCTGAGGTCCACATCACAGAGAGAATGGTGTCTCACATTGAGGGAACCTTCAACTTCCACCAGCTCATCATCAACGAGACCCTGTATCTCCGGCGTTTTCAGTAACCAGTCCAGAGTCCTGTCATGATGATCTATCTGTGTTGACTTCACAGACCCATGGTCATCTCCAATACTCGGATCCCCCCCTCCCGATTCAACAAGTGGGGCCAGGCTCCCCTCCTCACCTAAGCCCAGGAAGTTAACAGGGAGAAGGAGGTTTCTGTGTACAACCTTTTCCTTGCCAGTATGGCTTTCTCTTATCCTGTACACATTGATCCCAGACCTCACAGACACAACATCATAATGTGTGGGATCCCACTTATCGGCTAACTTTCTTTTTCCCCTTTCACCCCGATTGGCCAACAACACTCTATCACCTACAGCCAGGGGTGAGCCTTTGACTTTACGGTTGTAGAGTCTGGCATGGCGCGCTTGCTCATGAAAAGCATGGTTCTGGGCAATCTGTGAGGCATCAAACAGGTCCTTCCGCAACCGTGAGACAAACTCATGGCGGCTGATAACATCATCATTCTGCAGCACATGTTGGAACATTATGTCAATAGGAAGGCGCGGAACTCGCCCAAACATGACATAAAAGGGGGCCAACCCAGTCGTCTCATGCACTGTGCAATTGTAGCAGAACGTGAGAGTGCGCAACATCTGAGGCCACCTAGCTTTGGCCGTTGGAGGGAGCGTTCTCAGCATATTACCAAGTGTCCTGTTGAACCGTTCAGTGACCCCGTTGCCCATAGGATGGTATGGCGTAGTATGCGATTTCTGCACACCTGCCATCTCTAAGAGGTCCTTCAACAGTCTGCTCTCAAAATTTGACCCCTGATCTGAATGAATCCTCCTAGGAAAGCCATAAACGCAAAAGAAATCATCCCACAACCTGCGCGCTACATGTTTAGCAGACTGATTGCGACAGGGGAAGGCGTGTGCCAATTTGGAGAAATGGTCAGTCACGACCAGAACGTCCACCTTCTTATTATCACTGAGCTCAGCGGTCCAAAAGTCTATGCACACTAGTTCCATCGGCTCTGACGTCTGGATGTTTTCCAATGGTGCACAAGCGTGAGGTTCAGGTGTTTTCCCAACCACACATCTCTCACACTGTCGTACATGGTTGGTTATGTCTTTCTCCATCCCAACCCAGAAAAACCTCTCACGGGCGAGGTGAAGTGTTCGTGCCTGGCCCTGATGGCCTGTATTATCATGAAGGCTGAGGAGGATCTGAGCCTTCAGGCTATCAGGAACAACAAACTGGAAAATCTTCTTGCCCAAGCGGTGATGCTTTACCACCCTGTACAGGATGCCGTTCTGTGCTTTAAGTTTCTTCCACTGCCTGAGGAGCCTACCAACGCCACCTGGCTCTGATGCTGCTTCACGCCTAGAAGCCTTTCTCTGTCTCTGCACATAGAAAAGGACTCTTTTTATTACTTGATCTTGTTGTTGAAGATTTGAGAGCTGGCTTTGAGGAAGAGGGACGACAGGGTCCTCCGCAGGGAGCTGTGATAAAGGCGGGTTGACATTGGTCAAGCAACGATCACACTGCACACTCAGCACAGCTGACACCTCATCAGCATCGATAGATCCCCTCTCACTCTGACGGTCACACACAGGAACAGAGTCTGGTGAATCCGGCTCTGCATCCTGAACAATGTGGCAGTTGTTAGTTAGCCGAAAAGCATCCTGCACAGTGCCTCTCACAACCCCATTGACCTCATCTAGCAGTGCGACATAAGGCTCTTTCAGCAAGCGGTGACCAATACATGACTCGACAAATGGTTCACGGCTTAAAGCATCAGCCACTGTATTTTTGACCCCCGGCACATACTTTAGATCAAAATCATATGCCGCAAGCTTTGCCACCCATCTCTGCTCACAAGCATCTAAACGTGGCTTTGTCAAGATGTAGGACAGGGGGTTATTGTCTGTCCAAGCCGTGAAGTGTCTCCCTTTTAGCCAGTGGCTGAACTTATCGCACACGGTCCATTTAAGCGCAAGGAACTCTAGTCTGTGCGCCGGGTAGTTCATCTGAGACCGTGACAATGTCTTGCTGGCAAAGGCAACAGGTCGAGCCACTGTCTCGCCAGGAGGAATTTGTGAGAGCACTGCCCCGATGCCATCAAAAGAGGCATCAACTGCAAGGACGAAGGGCTCATTAAAGTTGGGATGAGCCAGGGTGACAACATTAGTCAGTTCCATCTTGAGTGCTTGGAATGAAGTGCGACACTCTGGTGTCCAGTCACTTGGCGTCAGAGGTAGTTTGGCAGAGGGTTGCTTTTTGGCCCTCCTTCCTTTCCTCCCACAGGGAACTGCCTGTCGTCCCGAAAGCAACCTGAACAGGGGCTTGGCCTTTGCAGAACAGTCAGGAATGAAATGTTGGTAATAAAGGATCATTCCCAAGAAGGACCGGATCTTCTTTTGGGAGGGAGTCACACCATCGCCCTCCATAAGCTGTTCCTCCCCAATGTTGGTAATGGTCCTAACCTTGTCTGGATCAGTTTTCACACCGTCCGCACAGATGACATGTCCAAGAAATTTAACTGACCTCCTAAGAAGATGACATTTCTTAGGGGCCAGCTTAAGGTTGTGACTCCTCAACCGGGAGAAGACCATCTCAAGACGTTGAAGGGCGGTCGCCTCATCAGGCGCAAACACCATCAAGTCATCCAAGTAACAAAGCAAGCTGCTGAAATTCTCATCACCAAAGATCGACATCATCATTCGCATGAAAGTTGCCGGACTGTTCGACAGGCCCTGAGGCATCCGGTTGTACTCATGGAGACCAAAGGGTGAGGAGAATGCTGTGTATTTCTTGTGAGGCTCGTAGAGAGGCACATTGTAAAATCCGGAGGTCAAATCCATTGTTGAAAAGAAAACATTTCCACTGAGAGCAGCCAAGGCGTCGGCCTGGTGTGGTAGCGGGTGTGCGTCTTTAACAGTCTTTGCATTGAGCCATCTGAAATCAGTGCAAATGCGCAGGCTGCCATCCTTCTTCCACACCAAGACCAGCGGGGATGCATACTCACTGTTTGACTTCCGGATTATGTCCCTTTCCTCCATCTCATTCAGAGCAGTTCTCAGCTTCTCATACTGACTCGGCGGTACTCTGCGATAAGGCAGACGAAAAGGCCTCTCATCCACAAGGTGTATTTTGTGGACAAAATCAGTAGCTTCTCCACAGTCCATTTTATCTTTAGAAAAGATAGACTCATACTTTTCCACTAGCTGCAGAAGCTGATCTTTCCATCTGTCAGACACCTCACAACTGTCCAAGTCCAAGTCTTGTAGTCCTAGTCTGTGCAAAAGTTCCTTCCTTTGTTCAACAGACCTTGTGGGCACCGAACCCTGTTTAAAAGAGTGGCTGTTGGCCATGATCTTTTCAGGAGGAGACAGCTCTTCAACCGCGACACAAGGGTAGACATCAGCGATTTTACAGTTCTTCCTCAGAGTCACACGCTTGTTGCTAGGGTTAAGCAGCTTGAGGGGAACCCACTTGTCACCCCACAGCGACGAGATGGAACGGCCAACCAGGATATCTCTGGGTCTACATCTTGACTGTGTAGGCTCAACAATAACAGTGCAGCCTGTCGATAGAGGTGTAGAGGGAGGTAACTTACCCCACACAAGGTGTTCCTGGAAAGGTTCCAGTGTGACACGCTGTCTTAACTTCACTGTGCCGATCTTATCAGGCACTGGCCCCTCCCTCCAACGCTCAACGTTGGAAAGCATGGATAAAAACCGGCTACAGTCATCATCAGCGACAGCACCTGGAATAGACAGAAGCTTCCAATACACATCCGTGCTCTTCATCACACGAATCAACGACTTGATAGCGTTACTGCCGATAATCATGTCATCAATTTGGCCTGGAATAACCAGCGTGGGGACGAGCAGCTTGAAACCATAAATAGTCACCTCCAATTCATAAACTGCTTTCGGTTGGATTTGGTGACCCCCAGCACCAACAACAACAATGTCATCAGCTGAATCGATCTTCAGATCAGGGCAGGACTGTAAAAGCCGCGTAGCAGCAGCCTCACTAACAGAGCACGACATAGAGCCACTGTCGATCATGGCTCTCAGCGAAACACCACCCACAGTTCCCACAGTAGTGTAAAACAAACTGTCAGATTTCCTAATTCTTTGCGTCATTTGGTAGACAACTGTCATACCAGGTAGTGAAACTGAACACAGAGATTCATACATGGATTCCAGGTCATCACTATCACAGCTGGGAGAGTCACTCAGATGATCCACACCGTCCTCCCTCAAATGCGGATCGACTAGTTTCCCGACTGTTGAGGGTTAGCAGACGACAAGGATCCAGGACAAGCACGCCTGGCGTGGTCAGGTGAGTGACACTGAAAACAGAGTTTGTGATCTCGACAGTGCATGAAGGCCGTATGAGACATGTCATGACAGACGGAGCAGGGTTTAGCATGTAAGCCCTCAATCCCAGAACGTCTGGGATTAGGCCGCTTGGGCAAACCAGGCTGAAAAGACCCTTGCAGAAGAACTTTCTCAAGCATGCCTATGAGCCGCTCCAAAGTAGCCGAATCCGACGACTGCGGCTGAGCGGGCTTCTCCATTGACTGGGCAGGCAATGCCGCTGATATCTGCTGTGCATTCATTGCAACTCTCCCAGTTGGCATGCTGCTTGAATTCATTGCTGCTCCAGAGTGAGACTCACATAGGATGTCCTGGACCTCGTGAGCCGTCCATTTATCAATTGTCTTTGATCTAAATGTCATGGCAAGCTCAGGAGACGGACAGTTTTTGATGAACATTCGGGTGACCTCTGTGCTAGGGCTATCCAACGCCTGTCCTCGTTCCTTCAGACGCTCAACAGCAAGGTCAACGGCACGGTGCAGCCTAAGCCAGTAATCAAATGCACTCTCACCTTTCTCCGGGAGAGTGGTGTAGAAGTCTGCAAGTGGAAGAGGCGAGCACTGAGCAGAGTCAAAGTGTCTCCTCAGGATTCCATAAATAGCCTCAGGATCACGTGTGACATCCGTGACACTGTTTCTAATGCCAACCTGGACCACATCCTTAGCCTTGCCTCTCAAATGAACAAGGACCTCATCAGCTTGTTCTTCAGGTCTCAGATTCCCCAGCTTTATAAAGGCTCTCATCAGATCCTCCCACTCTCTCACAGAAATGAGATCAGAACCATCCCCTCTGAAGCATGGTGGGTCCTTAAGCTTCCTGTGGGACACAAACTGCACAGGTGCAGCATCAACTACAGGTGTAGACGACACAGCATGGAAAGATGTGGCATTAGGTGCAGGTAAGGGAGAACTAGTAGAGGGGCTGAGCCGGGTTAAGATACTCTGTGCTACCCTCTGACCAACCAGCTGAATCACATCCCCCATCTGACTCACAATCTCTGTAGCAATAGTATCTGGATTGGGAGGAGGTGAACTGTTGTTATGAGACATGCGCGACACTGGGCTAGGGGGAGGGACAATAACCCCTTCACCAGGCTGGGACCCTTGGATCCACTGACTATCCCCACTAATACTACCATGCCCACTAACAGAAGTGTCATAACGCAAACGCAAAGGGGAACATAACAACCCCCTACCTCTACCAACAACATTAGGAGTATTCGATCCCTCCCCTGTGATGTCCATTACAGCGACTAGAACACAACAAAAATGCTATTTGCGCCTTAAAAAAAAATGTGACAGAGAGAACAACCATAAATCACAACATGCAGCACCAAACTTGTTCCACGTCGCTGAGAGGAGTCCACCGTCCAACCAATCGAGTGACGGCTCACGGCACCAATGTAACCCCCCTTAGACTCTATCTCTGGTGCTGTATGAATAAAACGCTCTGGATTCACGATAGGTAGAGCTCAGGTGTGGTTTATTCCCCCTGTAATAACATGGGACATGAATTAC
>VURO01012207.1:1525-17274 GCA_015108175.1 Pelvicachromis taeniatus
CCCCGAACCCCCCCCCCCCCCTCCTCCCACCCCTTCTTTACATCTCTCTTTTCTTGCTGCTCTCTTACTTTCCTTCCTCCTGCTTCCTGCTCTGTGTAGTAACCTGAGTAATAACCGTATCACTGACATAGAGGAGGGAACATTTGAAGGAGCTTCAGGGGTCAATGAGCTGATTCTGACCTCCAACAGACTGGAGAACATACACCACCGCATGCTAAAGGGACTGAGTGGCCTCCGCACACTGTGGGTATACACACACTCACACATATGCATATGCATTAAGTATAGCAGCAATATCCAAAGACGCTCCCACATACTGTGACCCTGTCAAACACAGAATAATATGAGCATGCATAATTCACCAGGTAACACTTCATATTTAAGCTTATGTAATGAGCTTCAGTTAACAGGTAATAAGATCCTTATGCGGCTGTAAAGATGGTGATTAATGCATATAATTTTACATTTTATCTACCTTGACAACAATAAACGGCCCATGCCATGTTTTTTCCGGGGTCAGGGAATAAACCACGGTTAACTGTTAAATAATATATAATAATTAAGACCCTGAGATTGTGAAGAAACCAACACAGATTTCATTTTTTTATATAGAGTCAATAGTATTGAGCTTAATAAAGCAACACCAAAAGCTTACTAAATTTAACAATGAACCATTGGTTAAACTCAATAAATGCAATTGCATTGGTCTCATAAACAATTAGAGAAAGGTCAAGGTTTTTAGTGACATTCCTACATTTAGTGACATCCTTATAAAGTGTTAATAAGTGTTAGTGATGATCTTTAAGACTTGTGCAGTGTTATGTACATATAACTTATAAGGAATTATGTGGGTTTTATTACTTATTAGCTACAAGCTAATTACTATTAACAACTGAAAAGACCTAAAAATAAGGCCTTTTCTCACCAGGGTAAAAATCTAACTTTTATGCCTAACTGTGGGTGTGCTGTGGGTACATGCTTAACTATATACCTTATTACTTAACTGTAGTACACGTTCATTTATTCACTTTTTTCCTGTGTGTGGGTAGCATGCTGAGGAGCAACCGCATCAGCTGTGTGAGCAACAGCAGCTTCGTGGGATTGAGTTCGGTGCGTTTGCTGTCACTCTATGACAACCAGATTACCTCCATGAACCCTGGAGCCTTCGACACTCTGCATTCTCTGTCCACACTGTGAGTGTAAACAATGCAATGCACAAATGTGACAAATATAAATGCAAAAAATAATAATAATAATAATATTGCTGAGCACCCTCATCTCCTCACTTTCTTCCTCTCCAGAAACCTTCTGGCTAATCCTTTCAACTGCAATTGCCACCTGGCTTGGCTAGGTGATTGGTTGAGAAGGAAACGCATCGTCACTGGTAATCCCCGCTGCCAGAGTCCTTACTTCCTGAAGGAGATCCCCATCCAGGATGTAGCTGTCCAGGACTTTGCCTGTGAAGATGGTAAGATGGAGAAAATAATAATAATACCGGGTATCACGTCTCTCGAAACCATCTTACTTTTTTTTTCTCTAATCACTTTTACCATCAGGTAATGATGAGAACAGTTGCTCTCCAGTGCTGAGGTGTCCGGCTGAGTGTTCCTGTCTAGATACCGTGGTCCGCTGCAGCAACAAGGGACTCACCACGCTGCCCAGAGGCCTGCCCAAAGAGACCACCGAACTGTGAGTTTATAACAAACACACCCTTTAGTGTAAAGCTTAATCAAACTCCACATTTTACAAGCTTTACAAGCGATAATTGTTATTTTTAGTTTGCTCCTTTAACACTTTCCCTGCGAATAACAAAAGCAATAAGTGATTTCAGTTGTTGACCGCTTGCACTTCTACATCTTGTTCAGAGAACAAACATTATACTCTGAGTCAAACTGACCCAATGTGCTTTACAATTAGAGCTGAATCTCCAGCTGTGACCCACAGACAAAACAACGGTTGGCAGTTGAAGAGTCCACAAACCAGTAGAGCATCCTTTGGTTCATTTTTATTAGCATTCACACAGACAATTGATCCACCCGGGCAGGAACGTTTAGTGGATCTGATCTAAACAGTGGTTCGTGGCAGCGTGCAATCGTGCACTGGCACTCTGTAACTAATCCCAGACTGAATCTGTGATGTTAAGATCGGTTAAGGTCGGTGCTCTTTGGGGCCACACCACCTGCTTCAGCACTCATTGTTCTTCTTGTGGCCAAAGATAGCTTTTTATAGCTTTGGCTGTGTGTCCAAGGTCTGCATCAGCCATCTGATGCAACATCATGAGACACTTGATAAATTATCTCTGCAGTGCGACTGTGCAGATGTAGAGCTAGAATAGTGGTGTAATGGAGGATACAGTGAGTGAGTCTGACAAAGAAATGATGTCCTCTCACACCCCAGAGGCTGTCCCTGAGAACAGTAAGGCCATAGCAGAGGCCAGAGCCTGAGTGGATTTCAGTAGTGCCTACAGAGAGCTCACACTTAGTGTGGATGGAGGAAGTTGAAGCCGTCCCTCTTCGACTTTAGAAAACCTCAGATTCATTACGCCAAGCATCTGAATCAATCTCTTACCTCACTGGAGCTTGAAATGTTCATTCAGAAAGGTGGAAAACCACAGAAACACATGCTTATAGAGACATAGAGACACAGGAACTGTGAACTTAATGAGAATTTTATTTCTCAGAAAGTCATCTGAAGAGATTTGTGTTGTTATAATAATGTTTATTGGTATAGCTGTGCACCCATAACTATCAAAACTATCCAATATTTAATTTTGATTGTCATTGTACAACTCTGGATCACTTCTGCTTCTGGTTCTGATCTATTTACAATTGTGCATCTGGGATTTTAAACCAGCTCTCACACTTCCACAGAGTAAACTTTAAATTCTGTTTCAGCCCAGAAAATGCATGTACAGTAGATGAAGATCATTTAAGACAATCTTGAGCTGTGACTTTGACACAGAGAGCATTTTTCTAGATGAGGAGTCCAAAGTATCCAAGCCCCAAAGCAGTGCATGAGGCGAGGAGAACAATCAGGAGGATGCTCCTCATTCTTCTGACATTTGTGTGGTTGAATTCATTCCAAAAAGTGAAAACTATAAAAACAGATTTACACTGGAACATCCTGAGTTGTCCATTTAAAACTGCTGTACTTGCCAGCTTCCCAGCATGCACCAGTATTCAGCCATGAAGCCTTGAAGCCTAATTTTAATCAGTTCTGAAACTTTATGATCAAACTTAGTACATAAAGTCCTGCTCAACAAAAATCCCTAATGATCAGAGTATTATAATCTTGAATTAAATATCAAACCGCAGCTTTAGTGGTATTTTTATTCATTCTACTGTTTCTCCTTTGGGGGACAGGGTTCTTCCAGTATTAACAAAGACTTAATTAATATGCTGGATTAATAGCACATTGTCACAAAGTGAGAGATAGGATCTCACCCGTGAATGTGTGTATGTCTGAGCGAGCGACGCCTGTGGGGATATTAAACTCCAGTGTTTATTATGGCTGCAGCAGTAATGACTGCTCACACTGGATATGAGGAATTTCCCACATGGTTAACACTTCATTTTCTCTCTTCTCATTTTCTCCCTTTGTTTACCAATCCTCCTCGCTATCACCCCCATGTTCCCTCGCTCTTTGTCTCCCTCGCTGTCTTTCTGACTCTCAGGTATTTGGATGGAAATCACTTCACTCAAGTTCCTGTAGAGCTCTCCAATTACAAACACTTAACGCTCATGTAAGTCTCACCCATAGCACCTCAGTGGAGAGATATTGTGTACTTTCACACAGAAAATTAACTCCCACTTTGCTGAGTTTAGTATGGTTAACTCACTTTTTTTTTTAAAAGCAACAAAAAAAAAAACACTTAAGGATTGTGACTTGGTCTGTGTTTCCTGCATTTTGCTTTTAATCATCAAAACTAACAGACTGGTACTCTTTTCTGTGTTGAATCATTTTTGTGACTTTGATTGGCCTCGATGTGGTGTGACAGTCTGAGTACAATAGACTACACAAGGAGTATTACAGAATCCATATAATCTGTGCACGCCTGTGGGTTTGTTCACGCATGTATGGACAGTGTGGGTTTTATGTATCTGTTGTTTCCTTTCCAGTGATTTGAGTAACAACCAGATCAGCACGTTGTCCAACCACAGCCTCAGTAACATGTCCGAGCTGCTTACCCTGTGAGTCTGGCTTTACATCTGCCTTTGCAGTGTGTGTGTGTGTATATTTAGGCGTATTTGAGACTATGTGTGGACGAGAAGCTCATAAATTCTTCAAGTAGAAGAAGGCCTCCAAAAAATGAAAGCAGAAATCAAAAAAGGGTGACATGACTGCATGTGATTGCTGGCCGTGTTAGCCAGTCCTAAGAGAGTCGGGAGGATCTCTGAAAGATTTTATTGCCACAAAATAACCAGCGACATCACAAAATACTGGCTTCAACTAAACTACTACAAAAATTCACTTTAGTCAGACAACTTGTGTTTAAAAGTGCTGTTTTATTACAACAACAAACTATAGTTAGAGTCTGGCTCAAAGCTCAACACCCTGCCCCACAAATATATTACATATAAAACTGGGGAACGATGAGTAAATATACAGATGGATGTTGGAGTGGCGGAGGCGCTTAACAGCTGGCATCAACTCAGGGCAGTAGGGAGAGCAAAGATCTGTTGCAGCTGGAGATGCTGCCTTGAACTAGCTCGCAGCTTCACTTCATTTTTAATAATATATAAAGAAGAATTTTAAAAAACAGGAAGTGAGTGGAAGGCACCGGAGAAAACAGTACATGATATATACATCAGAGAGCAGTTTCTCCAGTTTATAGTCTGCACACCAGTGTGATAAATGTTTTGTCTTTTAGTTGCTGTAAATAAAAGAAACAAAATGCACATAAAAAAGGAAGAAAACTCGCACTCAGAGTGCGAGATCACTGCCTTGTGAGACCTGCATATGAATGAGTGTGTTAAACTGTTCATGTTTGCTGCTTTGTCTGCTTATTTCAGTCAGATGTAGGATTGTCCTCTGAATTGTCTTTTTGCATGCAAAGATTTCTTGGGGGAAAAAAATCTGTCTTGTGTCTGCACTAAAATGTTAATTCTGTGTGCAAAGAATTCTGAGCTACAACCGGCTGCGATGCATACCAGAGAGGGCGTTTGATGGGCTTAAATCTCTCCGTTTGTTGTGAGTATCTGAATTTTCTGATACCAGGAAATGTCCCAGAGAGTCAGATTAGTGCTGAAGTAGTCATCCAATCTTTTTTATTGTCTCTCATTCTGTTTCAATCACTTTTTCTTAGGTCTCTTCACGGTAATGATATATCACTGATACCAGAGGGAGCCTTCAAAGACCTGTCGTCGCTTTCCCACCTGTGAGTAACACGCAAACACAGAAACATCACTGGTCATGTTTCGCTGTGTGTTGGAAAAATCTGCCCTTTTTTCAGAAAAATTTTCAAAAATTTGTTATAAAATAACAAATCAAAGAAACATAAACATGAATATATCTGTCCAGTAACTGCAGGGAGCTGAAAAACACAAACAGAACAAAACTCATAATTAAAGTTGTGACGCGTCATCAGACAGGATGTTACCCGACCATCTGCTCAGTGACCTCTATGAATGTCGAATGGAGGTCCTTTCTAGCATTGGGAAGCTTGTTTGCTTTAATTTTGTGTGCTTTCCTTTTATCATTTACAACAAAATATAACAAAGAAGAGGTTTATGTAGGCACCACATTCATATCCAGCTAACAAGATTGTTTCTTGTAGCTGAATAGCAGAGCGTCAGTGGTTATATGCTGTCACAGTTCAGAGGTTTACAAACAATTTTTACAATGAGACAGGTAGGCTGTTTTCACAAAGCTGTGCCTGAATGGCATAAATGTGTTTTTTATACAAGTATCTGTCTTTGTATATTAAATTGACATTGTGTGGCTGTGTGATCACAACACTTTCCGAAACGATCAATTACAGAATCCATATTTTCTGATCAGGTAACACATTCTTCAAACACTTATAGCCATGGAAACGACATCGCTGTCTCGAACATGTCTGACGTGTAGTAGCTGCACAGCAAACACATTTAAAGCCAACTTTTTTTCTCCTTAACCTGGCTAGAAACTTGAGATTTTATATGTGGCTCCTCAACTTGTCACATCTTTCTAGTGTTGGCAACCTAAAGCTACTTTCTACTGCTCCCTCATACACAAAGAAGCAGATCCATTTGTTGATTTGGCAGGTTTTTACACCAGATGCCCTTCCTGACAAGGTATTTGTGTGATGTGTTGATGAAAAGAAAACAAGCTGATGTACTTCAATTTAGTTTAATTTTGCTTTATTTTATTTTACTGTTGTTTTCTTTGAGTGTGGCCTCGATAACAATCTGGTGGCTGAAATGAACAAAATAGAAAGACATACAGAGCAAGAGTGCAAGCATTCGGTTCTGCTCACATTTTTAAGTGCTGTATCAAAAAGTGGTCATACACGGTGCAGACGCCAGGTGAGTTACCTGCTGGTGGGAATGTCTGAGTCTATATGAGGCGCTCACTAGGATCAGCACCATGGAGAGTGCTTGCAACAGACTGGAGACAACAGGAAACTGTTCTAATACAATATAACCCAAGGCTCTATATAAAATTATGGTGTAGCCACCATGACGTCGCCCTTTCGTTTTGCAGCTGAGGGTTGTGGTTGTCACCAGCTTGGGTTTGTGAAACCAGACGTAACAAGGAAAGGGTGGATCAGAGTGAGAAACCTAACACTGCCACTCCCAAAAGCGTCAAGGTCTACTTTATTCTAAATTTGGTCATATTTACAACATGGAAATGAGTTGAAACTAGCAAATGAGATTTGTTAAGAAAGTGACGTTCTTCTGCTGTCTCACTTTTTGTCCAATCGGCTGGCAGGGCTCTGGGCGCCAACCCTCTGTACTGTGACTGTCACATGCAGTGGCTGTCAGACTGGGTGAAGAGCGGGTATAAGGAGCCTGGCATTGCTCGTTGTGCCGGGCCCGGCGACATGACGGACAAACTTCTACTGACCACACCCTCCAAGAAGTTCACCTGTACAGGTAAACTGACATATAGTAGTGCGGCAATACGATGCTTTCCAGGAGCTAGACAAAGAAACGACACAATATGGTTAAATCAGTCTCTGGTGTTGTTCTAGCAAACATACATACACTTGAGGAGGACTCCCAAAGGAGACCACAAGTTGCCAAAATCAAAACAGCACTATGTATATGTACAGTTACAGTTATATTGTTTTCACTGAGCAAAAACAAATGTTAATATTAATATGTACCTGCTAACTCTATACATTTCCTTGAGATTCTTGATGCTTGAAAAATGCTACTGTTAATCTTGAAGCCTCATTCTACCACTTAACTTTGAACACAAGACTGAAATCTATCTTTGACCTAATCTGACTGACGCACTGTAGAAGTCCCCGGGCCTTGTGGTTTTCTGGTGCCAGGTAAAGTATCTTATAACAGTATTTTCTACTCAATCCCAGATTCTCCAGTTTGAGACAGTCCAGTCCCAGTTTTCCTCTCTGTTCAGTCAGAACTGCTCCGCCTCCCTTTCAACCCTCATGTTCTGACCAGCACTGTAATTCTTGTGTTTTCTGTACATTATATGGTTCTGCAAAGAAATGTCATCTTTCTCAAGTAATACTTGTAATATATGAGCAAGTGAAACCTCCCACATGATTATACTAAACAATTTAGAAGAAGTAACCAGACGCTTTCTTAGATACACCTTGCTAGTGCACAGTTGGCCCCCCTTTTACCTTCAGAACTGCCTTATTTCTTCATGGCACAGATTCAACAACGTGCTGGAAACATTCCTCCGAGATTTTAGTCCATATTGACATGATAGCATCACAAAGTTGCTGCAGGTTTGTTGGCTGCACATCCATGATGAGAATCTTCCATTTCACCCAGATGTGCTCTGCTGGTTTGAGATCTGGAGACTGTGAAGGCCATTTAAGTACAGTGAGCTCATTGCCAAGTTCAAGAAACCAGCTTGAGATTAGTTGAGCTTTGTGACATGTGTTATCCTGCTGGAAGCAGCTGTCAGAAGATGGATACACTGTGGTCATTAAGGAAGGTCATCAACAGTACTCAGGTAGGCTGTGGCATTTAAAAGATACTAGAGCATCCGCTCACTGGATCTTCTCTCTTTTCGTTCCATCCTTTGTAAACCATGGAAATGGCTGCGTGGGAAAGTCTGAAGTATTCACAACTTCCATGTCACATTCAAAGGCACTTAAATCACCTTTCTTCTTCATTCTGATGCTTGATTTGAACTCAAGCAGGTCATCTTGACTGTGTTTATGCCCCTGGATTGAGTTGCACCCACGTGATTGGCTGATTAGACATTTGCCTTAACTAGTAATTAAACAGGTGTATCTAATAAAGTGACCAGTAACTGTGTATAGAATGCAGGGTAAAAACCACCATCTTTATCTTCTGCAGAAAAAGTTGACATTTGAAGCTTTTGCAGCTGCCTAATAATGTACAGCCCTCTGGTAAATCTAGTCTGAGTGTTCCTACTCCCCAAAGTGCCAGATTTTATGCATTGTTAATCATCTCTACTGTGTGTATGTTTTATTTGTGTGGATTGGTGCACCATATAGGCCCAGTGGATATAAATATCCAGGCTAAGTGTGATCCCTGCCTGTCCAACCCCTGCAAGAACGACGGCACATGTGCCAATGACCCTGTGCACTACTACCGCTGCACCTGCCCTTATGGATTTAAGGTACACACAGCATAGAAAGCAAAAAGAATCGTATTCACCTGTTTTTTCACAGCATCTTTTATAATCACTCACTGGTAAAAAAAATAAAATAAAATACCCCCACCCGTGAGACAGGAACAAGTGAATACAACACTTCTTATCTTTCAAAAGTCTTCCAGAGTACAAACTTACACACACACGACGCGTTGAAAGACCTTATTCCTGCGTGAGCCAGATGAATACATCTGTGAACGTTTTCGAGTGTAGGGATAAGAGACTACACTTTCAAAGTCAACTGATGCAATAGGTGGAAATTTTAAGAAGCTGTTGTTGTTTGAGAGCAATGAACATATGTGTGTTTGTGTTGTGCATGCAGGGCCAAAACTGTGATGAACCCATTCACGCCTGCATCAGTAACCCGTGCCAGAACGGTGGGACCTGCCATCTGAAGGAAGGAGAAGGCAGCAACTTTTGGTGAGAGACATTCGAGATATTTTATCCAACCTGGTTAGTCTTAACTGTCAGTTTCCTCACAGGTTATGTTAAAGAGGTATTTTCCTTAATTCAGACACAAATATCCACCTGTTGTGTATCGGGAGGTACTACTCCACCTGTGAGGCTCTGGAGAGAGCTTTTTAAAGTGTGGACTCTGATGATGAAACTGGCTGGGACAAAAAAGAAAGCACTGCCATATCACATCTGTGGCGTTTTGAAAGATGTGAGCAAATACCTGATGGGGTGCATTGCATTATGAGAAATCCAAGAAAACGCATCAATGGATCAAACATTTTTAAAGGAACTGCAATGTCAGAGAATCACTTGCATCACTTCTGACCTCCCTCTTGAGCGTTTCTAGTATTCTAACTCCAGTAACTGTAGTCCTCTTCGTGCTACAAGCTCCTTTGTGTACTCGGTGGTACTTAACTTTATACATTATAAGAGGTGTATGGTAAGGATTAGGAAGATAGAGCTAGAAGATATGTGCTCAAGGTGATAAAGTAAAACTTTCTTTTCAGAATAACAGAAAACTTATGGCTGTATCATTGTAGGAAGATGATGGAGCTGTGCGAAAACACAAATAAACATAAATAACTGAGTTACCGCAAAGCATCTGTTCATAAACCGAATCATCCAGAACACCATACATCAGCCATCAGATAGCAAGAGAGTACACGTGCAGGTAATCTGTGGATTCTCAGCAGATTCCCATCAGTGATGCTGCAGCAGTGATTAGAGGTGGTGATGAATTTACTGGAGGCGAATGGCTCGGGGGACTGGTTCTGTTGTGTCTCCAGAGCAAAGTGGTCAGACCCGCTGTGAGAACTTTCTTCATTAGTCTATTTAGTGTTAACTGTAGGGAAGCTAATGCCTGCTCGCTCCGAGCAGATTTTAACAACGTACGTAGATGATTAAAGAAACCCCAGCTCCTCCTTGTCGTCCTCCATTTCTTTGCCCACTCTCTCTGCTGTATCCTCTGCTGCCATTTCTTGTCCATTTATGTCCGTATTTCCATCAGTGTATGATTTCTTTTCCCTCACCAGCGCAGGGGGTGGAATATTCATCGTGAAGAGCTGTCGCAGACTATATAATGAGATATTAATCCACCCGAGTGTGTGCCGCATAAGAGCTCTTTATTAGACCCATAATATAGCGCTCTCAGTGTGCGTGTGTGTGTGTACATTTGTGTGAGTTAGAGAGAGTGTTGTAATAAACCTGAGTAGTAGTAACAGAGATGAGGCACGCTCACGTTAACAGAATAATGACTCTCTTCTGGGGATATGTAGATGGAGCTGACACTGCCGTTATGAGCTGCATGCATGGATAGTGTGTGTGTGGGTGTGTTTGTTTATATGTGTGTGTGCATGTGCTTGTGTGCGTGCGTGTCAGGGAGGGGAAGGGGTGGGGACGGGGGGATATGTCTGATATTCACAGGTCCCCACATTCGTGCAATGTTCGCAATTACAGCTGCAATGATTACTCAATAAAATTGTCCACCCACACAAAATTAGTTGCCTACTATATTGGCAATTATTCAGTAGTAATCAACTGCTTACCATCATCCCCACACTGGGCAGAACCTGGTGTTTACCTGGTGTCTGTTTGAGGCCACTGAGAGCAGCGTATTGGTTAGAACAGCCGAACGCGGGTGTGCATGCAGCTTCATAGTGTGTGCGATGGGACCTAAATTATATGTAAAATGTATTTATATACCCACAAGTGGCTGCTCTGAATAAAATCATGGGCTGAAACTCCCAGCTGTATGCTAATGCTGTCTCTGTGTCTCTGGTTATAGTTGATCAAAAATGCTGCAGCGTGAATCCTGACAGGGACTAGAAAGAGAGCATACTTCTCCTATTTAAGCTTCTCTTCGTTGGATTCCTGTTAAAGTCAGAATCAAATTTAAAATCCTTCTCCTCGCCTACAAGGTCTTTATATCATAATATTCAGGCCCCATCTTATCCTAAAGACCTCATACTACCGTATACCCTCAATGGAGCGCCTCACTCTCCGACTGCAGGCTTATTTATAGTTTCAAGGGTGTTTAAAATAGTTGAACCACCCCCCCAGCTTGGATTCAAGAGACAGACACCCTCTCTACTTTTTTACTTTTTTTGATAAAGCTTATAGTTAGGGCTATGACCCTGAATCCTGCCTTATAGGACTAGGATGCTGATGATGCTTCTTTCTTCTTCACTCACCTGTTTGAATGCTCTAGGTTTTTATACACTACTTTGCATTAAAAGATTAGTTATTATTAATTTCTGACTCTTTTCTACAGTTTTATGTCCTGGCAAGCTAACGACAAGCGAACGTTTTAGCTCACCAATGCAGCCTTTATTTTTTCAACAAAGTTAATAAAATAATCATCTTATCATAGATGAAAAGTTGATGGCTTTCCTGCCTCCTGTTAAATCCTGTCTCCTGTTAATTTAATAAGGATGAATCAACAGTTACATTAATGTGCGAGCACGGTGTAGTTTATGTGACCCTACAGGTGTTTATCCACCTATTTATGAGGGCTTCTATCTTTGTGTGTTTGATCTCAGGTGTGTGTGTCCAGAGGGCTTCGAAGGTGATGCGTGTGAGATCAACATTGACGACTGTGAAGATAACGACTGTGAGAATAACTCCACCTGCGTTGATGGAATCAACAACTACACATGCATGTGCTCACCAGAATACACAGGTAACGCTCATGAATGAAGAATTATAGATTGGGAGCAGATGTTGGAGGCCGGCATGTTTTCCGTGTTCTGTATTCCTATTTTAATTATTTCTTCAAATACAGAAACACAGGACTCTCCCAGATAATGCAGGAATCCTGTAGGTTTGTGTCATAGCCATCAGTTTTAGTTACTTCAGCGCTGTGTCGTTATTTTTGCATGATGTCAGCCACTAAAACACGCCAGTACCCATAGGGACAGGCCACCATTACCACAGAGAAGAGGTGTGTCAGAGGAACAAATTAGAGCATCTGAAAACAAAATGCCATACAATATTATGCTTAGAGGCATGAATAACAGGATTTTGTAGTTCAGTGACTCAAAATTTCTTGCCAAAGTGCACCTTGGGAGTCAATCAAAATGTTACGCCACTCAGCCTGTAAAAAGTGAAAATCCTTTCTGGTTTAAATTTTGAAAATCTTGCCTTCAAGAGTTGCAAAATGAGGCAAATCAGTGGCTGCTTTAATAAGCTGAACCCTTTTATGTGTTCACAATGAACCACTCACCGGCACAGACACAATGCATCAACTTCTTTGTCAAACCCAATACGGCTTAAAAATCTGGGACTCTCCACCAGTTGCTTTTAGAACTGAAGAAGCTTCTTGGATGCAAGATGAAGGCCAGAAGCTTTTCTTTCAAAGAAAAGAGACCCATAGGGCTGGAGCCTATCCCAGCTGTCAGAGGGCAAGAGCAGGGTACACCCTGGACCAGCTGACAATCAGCTCCAGAGCTAATACATAAAGATAGACAACCAATGACATCAATGTGCAATTTAGAATCACCAATTAACAATCCTCCCACATTCCATGTCTTTGGAACGTGGGAGGAAGTCAGAGTACTCAGAGAGAACCCAGGCAGACATGGAGAACATGCAAACTCTGCACAGAGTTATGAGGCAATGTGGTAACCGCCACACCACCATGTCAACCTTTCAGCTCTTCCATTTTCACAAGCTTCTGGGTGTGTTTGATTTGAAATGGAACTAGCAACCTTATGCCTCTCCAGCAAATGTTGTGTTGACCGCTACATTGACTTGGATGGAAAGATTAGCCACATTTAAATCAGAAAAAGTTTTTGGCATATTTTCATTGGAAGGGTTGCAGAGTTTTATAGCTGCACCTTGACTCAATCAAAAACCTTTACATTAGATTTTTTTACCAAACAGCAAGTTTCTTCTATCTCACAATCCTTCATATCTCGTAGTAGCCTTACTAACACTGACATTATCCAAACTGTAGGCATATAGAAGTTGTCTGGGAAATATAAAACAAGTTCTTGATTTCAGAAACAGTCACCATGAATATCTCTCCCACAAAAAGTCTTCTATCATTACAGAGAAGTCACAAAAGACAAATGTTTTATCCGACTAACACTGCTCTGTTGCTACTTGTTTGTCTGCTTTTGCACTGTGCTAATCATCTCTGACTGCTAACCTATGTGGCGGTGTTCTCTCTCTGTCTTTCTGTGTTTTGCTGTCCTGTGTCTTTTCTCCCATCTTGCTCTGCTTTCTATCATCTGTCATCTTTTTTGTGGTTGCAGCTGCTACCAATGAGGTGGAGAGAGGTTAGTTTGTTCGTCTCTCTGTCCTTTCTGTCCCTCTCTCCTTCCTAAATTCCCTCATTTCCCATGCTTTATCCATGGGAATGCTATAGATTCACTATACTCTATGCAATTGTGCTCCTTGTTAGCAGTGCATGTCTTTAAAGACCACTCTCAGATTTCTGTGCTGCTTGCTGCTTCACGGATACATGTTATGACTATTCCAGGTGAATTAGCTGAAATTAGAGGAACTGGAAATAATCAATATTTTTAAAAGTAGAAATCCCATTAAAATACCCAAACTTACTAACATCCACTCTGCATTTATTCCATTCACTCCTCCAGAACAATCATATATATATATTTTCAGTTTTAAAAGAAGGCTCGGTAATTTTCTAAACAGTCACACATTGTGCTTATTATCCCGATTTACTTAAATGGTGCATTTGGTGCTGACTATTTTCAGCCGAACATTTGGGGGTTCTGTGAGTATTTGTTTGATTGTACGATAGACTGAAATAGACTCAAATGTGTATGTTTAATGCTTTAAAGCTATTTGGTGGAACAATGGAGGCTTTTGGTATTGGAGAAGGAGTTATATTAAGAGCCGTTTGAGTTTGTTTGAGTCTTTTCTTGGGATTTTTTTGGACCATAACAAAAACATACTGAGTTACATCTTATCTTTTTAATAAAGCTAATTTTAATGTTCCACACCTAGGAATGAATGTCTGGGACAAGAAGCCAGTCTGCTTCCTGAAACCTAAATATCTATAGTGGTGTGTAAAAGTCATGTGGGCACCACTCATTTCTTTATATTTATATAAAACAAGAGAAAGGTGTAGAGATTTCCTAAAACACCCACCAAGATAAATTGAAATACTGAGCTCATTTCTACATATATTACAGGACCTTTGAGGCTTTTGATGCTTCTCTGGAGCTCACTTCACATCCTAAAAGGTCATGCGGGACAAAAAAATTTAATTTATCACGTTTTGGTGGACATATTGTGACAAAAACTCACGTGATAATAAGCAGCCATCAAAGTAAACAAGCAAGTACTCACAGTCTTTTAACAGCTTTCTTTTCTTTTAAAGCCATTATGCTTTTCTGTCATACATGAACTGTTTGCAGGGATCTTGGATGTAAAAGGTTGTCACTGTATGATATGAAGGGGCAGAGACAATCCTAATAAATAAATCCTGAATCATCTAAGACAGACAACTCTGTCTTTTAGCACAGAATCCCCACCCACCTGCTGTATGTGATGGGCAGCCAATCAGAAGACTGTTGGCTTAACCCTTTAAGCTGGCTGGCCATAAATTGAGAGGAGCTAGATTTACTTATTTCAGACCAAAAGCATGTATCAGATGAAAAATTATTATTACTGAAATGTGAATTATTAAACACTAAATTTTATATAAAAATAAAAATGTATTAAGCAAATCTGGTTGCTTTTAAATCCATGAGCGAGAGAAATTACTGCCTAAATGAACGGCTTAAAAGCACAAAGATCTCCTGCTGTTTCACACTCATTCTTATTAATCCCTCAAGGGTTGTGTAATTATTCCCAGAGTGGACTTCAGGAGTCAGGGGTACTGGTTTATCCCCTCATCAGTGATTCATTTGGAGTTCAGAGTTTCAGGAAGATCAGAATAGCCTCTGGAACATCATCATATACAACATTCCCAGCACTGAAAACGTTTATCAGACCGCTGTGTTGGTTCTGGCCACAAGAAAGTCATCCATCATGAGACCAAGCACCCATTCAAGTGACAAACTGTAAAGAGGTTAACATATTGATGTGTTTTATGTTTTCATTTCACTTTATTGTTAATGCTGTGCAAAGAATTGAAAAAGTGATGAGATATTTGTGTGTGTGTGTGTGTGTGTGTGTGTGTGTGTGTGTGTGTGTGTGTGTGTGTGTGTGTGTGTGTGTGTGTGTGTGTGTGTGTGTGTGTGTGTGTGTGTGTGTGTGTGTGTGTGTGTGTGTGTGTGTGTGTGTGTGTGTGTGTGTGTTTGTTTGTTTGTTTCTGTGTGTGTGTGTTTCTGTGAGCGTGTGTGTGTGTGTGTGTGTTTGTTTGTTTGTTTCTGTGAGTGTGTGTGTGTTTGTTTGTGTGTGTGTGTGTGTGTGTGTGTGTGTGTGTGTGTGTGTGTGTGTGTGTGTGTGTGTGTGTGTGTGTGTGTGTGTGTGTGTGTGTGTGTGTGTGTGTGTGTGTGTGTGTGTGTGTGTTTCTGTGT
>VURO01012222.1:1779-15735 GCA_015108175.1 Pelvicachromis taeniatus
GGTGAGGCAAGGGTAGACTGTTAAAGAGATCGGTCACAAGCCCGGTTCCCGAAAGCTCCCATCTTGGCTCGTTCGCTGTTTGCTTTTCTTCCAGCGCTCTGACCTCTGTGCAACCTGTTGGTGTGAGGCCCTCTCGGCAAATCCTCCCAACAACAGCTCGACACGTCCGTCGCTGTCATCCCCGTCTCCCCTCCAGCGACCTCCCCACCCCTCCTCTCCCCTCCCTCTCTCCCTCCCTCGACCACCTGTTAGACAGGGAGTCTGAGCCCGCCGGGGTGCGTGCTGCTGCCTCTGAGCTCCTCTATCTGGTTACTTAGCAACGGCGACTGTGTTTGCTCAGCGTACGTGCGGAAATGGGCTTTGCTCTGGCTAGAGACTCTGCTTTTGTATGCGTGCATGTGAGCGCCTGTCTTTTCACAAGGCTGCCACGCTACAGTCTGACGTGTGTGGTGTGAGGGTTTGATGTTTGTACTCTGGTTGAGTCAACATGAATCTGTGCACAGGAGGAGGAGGAGGAAATGAAAGCGCGCACACACACACGCGCACACACACACACACAAACAGGCGCATGTTTCCCCTGTAGCCAGCTGCTTAGTATTACCTGAACTAGTTAAAAGCTATTGCCTGAGAGACACTCGGGGGCTCGCACCGAGCACGAGAGACGATCGCGGAACGGAGGCGAAAATAAAACAGGTGGCAGGAGGAGGTTTATGCGAGTAGGTAGACGCCTGCGAAAGCTAGTGCTGAATGTTGAAGAGAACGCGGGTGGATGGATCGATGTCGGCAGGGAGATCGAGCACGGGAGAAAATGAGCGAGAGCAAGCGATTGCTGCCCTCCCTCCACCTGGTCCCACTCATCTGGAGGCCGTTAATCCCTCCAAACACACGCCAGACGCCCCACGCCTCAGCACTGGCACAAAGCCCAGCTCTCACTCTGCAAGTGTGTGCGTGCGCGCGCATGTGCTGAATACACACTTTGCTCTCGCTGGGTGTGCTTATCCAGCTCCCTCTGCCTGTTTGTTTCCATCGCGCTGTGTGTGTGTGTGTGTGTGTGTGCGCACTCGGCGACTGTGTGTGGTTCTTGTTTGATTCCTGGCAGCAGTCTGCAGCCCTGCTCTGCACTGAGCCAGCTCTAACCCAGCGGAGACAGCCACTCTCCTCCCCCGTGGTAGAGCCGCTGGCCCCTGACCATCAGCCCTCCCGCCCGCCCCCTCCCCCCCCAAAAAACATTTGCTCTGTTTGTTTCTCTTTTCTCTCTTGACACTCCCCCTCACCCTCCTCCTCCTCTCCTTTTTTTTTTTCCTGCGCTCTTTATCCATTTTTCTGCTGTATTCTCCAAGGGCAATTGTATTTGCCTCGTTGCCTGTCCCCAGGGCTCTGGCTCTTGAATAACAGGCTTCGCTCCTCTCCTCTCTCCATAGATTATTTTGCCGACCTTCAGGGCCGCTCAGATGACGACCCAGGGCTTTATTGGGAATTCTATGGCAGCGCTGTGTGTGGTGAGTACTGATCAGCACTCTGCGTGTGTCCTTTAGTGCTTACAAAGTCTTTATTTTTAAACATCATCAGTGTCTCTACGTTGCATTGGCCTCTTTTAGGCACGGCAGCTTTATGGTAATGTTGACGCTCACTAAAAACGATCCGTGCTTTTCTTTTTTCTGTGTCCAGAGTCTAGCGAAGAGGGCGGTGTCTATGACATTTTAGCAGACGCCCCAGGTCCAGATGATGAAGACGAGGATGATAAAAGGGAGGTGTTTGAGTTCGAGTTCTCCGACCGACCTCTTTTGCCTTGCTACAACATCCAGGTGTCCCTCTCCCAGGGGTGAGCATTAATCTTAAAAGTATATTAATTTTTATACTCTGTTTTTTTTTTTTTTTAAAGTTTAAATTCCTAAACATCGGTTATTTATTCTCTCAGGCCAAAAAACTGGCTGCTATTCTCCGACGTGCTCCGTCGGCTGCGGATGTCCGCTCGCGGTTTCCGGCAGGCCTTCCCTCACATGGAGGTGGTGACGGTAGCAGAGGCGGAGTTTTACCGGCAAGCGTCTCTGTCCCAGCTCTTCTCCTGCCCAGAGGAGCTGGAGGGCTTCCATCCCGACAGCAAGGAGCTGCTGGACCTGGTGGAAGACAGCGCAGAGCTCGCAGCCCTGCTGGGCTCCACACTGGAGTTTTTGGACGACCGCTGGGATCACCCCGGTGACAAATTCAAGGACAAAATCAAGGCTGTGGGAAAGTTGGGCTCATCCTGACCCTTCGACCCACTGAACCTTGATCATTATCGACTGCAGTTTGCTTTAGAACCAAGCAGGGGTTATGACGACATGCCTTAGCCTGACCTTTAGTTCCTGCGCTTCGGCCCGACTCTGGACCAGCACTGGTGCACTGTACAGATAGACTGACCTACTGGCTGATGGGCTGCTGAAACATTTCCCTCTGTTAACTGAGGATCAATATATTTGTGACTCAATAGACTTAATAATGGTCTTATTTTTATAAATTAATATATGTATAAATAAATATATAGATATATATAAATATATATATATATAAATATCAAGAGATTTTTTTTTTTTGGACGTTGCTGACACGGCCCTCTGAAAGATTTTGTATGGCAACAGAGTGTAAGCGTGTTGTCAGCGACTGGATGGCATGTGTGAGCGCGCAGCACATTGTGCATGTGTGTAGTTGTACAGAATAGTACCGAAGCTGTGCTATTGAATGTGGTATTTGTGTTTATAGGAAGCACATGATGTCCTGTCACCCCCCCTCCTCAGACTTTAGTGCTCACTTGAGCCTCAGGGGCTTTTCTGTTGTATTTTTTTTTTCTGGATGTTCAAATGTTGCTTCCTGCTTAGTCTGTAATTTAACATGCAAACTACAAAATTGTATAATAAAGTTTTAAGATGATGTTGATATTCACCCCTCGGCACAGCTTGTACATAACAAGGAGGCTACTGCAGTAAAGTAATTTTTTTGGTGTGTTCAGTTTTGTTTTGTTTTGGGTTTGTTTGTTCTTTTTGTTCTAACTTTGTAATTAAAATATCTCATAATTTGTATTTATATTTTACAAACGAAGTTGCTTTAAAATAAATATACAAACCGCAAGATGATCTACGCCTCCTGCTCCTCGTTGAGTCATTTGTGAATTCATTTGAATTCTGAGAAGTTGAGCGTTGATGGGTGCCCTGTCGATTCCAATCTGTGTAATTACTCCTGCGCCTGATGGAAGTATGGACGGACCACCGCGATCCTCTATTGCCATCTCTTGGAAATTTTAAGTATTGTAGGTTTAGTGCAATTTATTGCTGCAGCCCAACTGCGTGCCAACTCCCCTTTTGCCGCCTATGTGGCGAACAGCTGCTGGCTTGCAGCGCCCTCTAGTGTCTAAATCTGCAAACGCCACCCATTCAATGGGGCTTCAATTAGAAATCCAACTTTTGTGTGTCGATGCTGTGTTTTTAATGTTAATGGAAATCTAGGAGGTTTCTGTTTGCATCAAGGCAGGATTGGAACACATTCACAATGTGTGAGTGTGTGTCATATTTCATTACTTGATTAGCCAAATTAAACGTTTTTTTTAATGGTACAAATCACCTAATGATGTTCTTACTATCAACAAAACCAGCAACGAAGTTCTCCAAATGAGCAGTATCAGTGTGGCTGTAGATCTCTACTGTTGTACACAAGTGACTTTAAACTTGGACTCGTAGGTGCCGGACAGACTGGTCTGAGAGTTTCAGAAAATGCTGATTTACTGGGATTTTCCCACACATCCACCTCAGAGAACGGCTTGTAAAAGAGAACATTTTAAGTGAGCAGCAGTTTTCTTGCTGAAAATGCCTTGCTGATGCCAGAGGTCATCTCATAGAAAGGCAAAAGTTACTCAAATAACCACACTATAACTAAAGTATGCAGAGGAGCATCTCTGAATGCGCAACAAGTCTAACTTTGATGCAGATGGGCCACAGCAGCAGAAGACCACACCAGCTCCCACTCCTGTAAGCTAAGACCAAGAATCTGAGGCTCCGCTTCACACAGCCTCACCAAAACTGGACAACAAAAGGTTGGAACGGCACTTGGTGTGAAAACATTGTTGATGACCATGTTCATCCCTTTATGACCACAGTGTATTCATCTTCCAGCAGGATAACGCTCCATGTCACAAAGCTCAGATCACCTTTAACCGGTTTCTTGAACACGACAACTTACTTTAATGGGCTCTATCGTCACCAGGCGGGATTTGAAATGGGAGATAAGTATTCTCCATCTAGCTGGATAGCATAGATGTAGCATAATCCAGTAAATATGACGTGATCCACATTTGTCAGTTGATCATAAATGAAAGCAGGAAACCCAACATTATTAACCTTTAATGAATCAAAGTTATTTCATTTGCTTTGATAATTCTTTTTAGCGCCACACTATCATGATATATCACACAAAACAGCTTCAAAGCGTTCCCAATACATACACTATCGGTATTTTCTATTGTTTGAGTAATGTTTTCGAAATCCACAGTGTCCGTCTTCCATAACGTGGAAATGAGAGTGGGAAGCACAACAGGCAAGTGCAGGTGGTGTTTGCCGACAGCATGTATCTGTTACTTTGTTCAGATGTTTAGGTCTTGTAGTGCTGCTGTGCTTCTGTGGCACATAGTTCTGGATGTGTGAATTTCAGCCAAACAGCTTGGAGCCAGGTGATAAGGTGAGGCTATGTTTGATAGTGTTATTTCGTACTGTAAGCCAGCTGTCACTCAGGGGTTAACGCAGGGGCAAGCAACACGTGTTTGGCATCACTAAACAAATAATCCACAGTAACGTTTCAGCATATTGTTATTCAAGTGGTCCGAGAGGGATCCAAAATCTCGTCCGGGTTGCAGGTTTTTGTTATTTTTGCTAGACTTGTGCTATTGGAGTTTTAATGGACAACATTTTCTGCCACTCTCTCCTGGAAGAGATTTATAATGTTTCGCTCCATGTGGAAAGAGACAGAAATGCTGTAAATTTGTTCAAAAAGAAAAAGAGCAGTTCAAACTCTGGCTGCTTTCCAACCCCTGCACAGTTGGCCAATAGCCAGTGAAGGTGGTGAATGTCAAATTGGTAGTTTCAGAAAGTCAGACAGGTGTGGAAAAAGGGGGTTTCCTAAGGCATCTGAGCATTCGGTGAGCATTTCTGACAGATTGCACAGACACCTTTACGGTATAGGAATAACAGTTGCTATCCAGGGCTGCGGGCAAAATATAAAATATATTAAAAAATGCAATGCAATTGTCAGCTGTGTGCACTCTACTAGATAAGCAATGATTGCATGCACGCTACAGGGTTTTTTGGACTCGTAGGATTACCCCACAGCCCCACAGTGAAGCAATCTGCAGTCTGCATCACAACTTCCATATTCCCTAAATGTTAAGATTAACATCGACACGTCCGTTCAGGAAATACATATCTGGATAGACAGACTGCTGTGGTCAGAAACAGCAAATTGCAACACACGAGCATAAAACAAATCAAGTTCTTCAGACAAAGATAAAGACAAAGACAATCTAATATCATTGTGGGGATATGAGATGATCTTAGGACTTCTTTTCGGGTCCAATGAGATGACTCAGAACGCTCAGTGTTACTGCTTGCTTTTGTTAAAGGGAGCAAAGTCTGTGATGAACTCTTTTCTGCAAGTAGAGAGGAAATGACCCATTGCAGATATCCAGGTAAAGGTGTCAGACTTGTGTCAAGTGTCAGAGTCTGTCGGATAGCTGATTTACATACTGAAGGTGTTAGTTTGTCAGCCCAGACTCTGAAGAGTCCTATCCTGAGGCAGAGGTTGCAGGAAGGTCACACTCAGTGTCAAGAGGATTTCCACTCTGACTGACTTCCCACTTTACCAGCAGGATGTAATTGCAGATAAGGGCTTTGCCTCTGAATATAAACCTCTAATAAGCACTTATTATGGGGACTATTAAGTGGAAAAATTGGGACGATACAGAATATGGTGTGGATATGCTCGTCACCCATAGTGAAGGCTTTGTTTCTTCCTAATTGTCAGTGAAATTCATCAGAATGGAGCCAAGCAGACTGAAAAATGAGCGGTTGCGTGCAGCTCGATTTAGTTGGTAATGTCTGAATCTTGGGGTTTTTCTCCATTATTAATGAGCTCCCAGAAATAGTCTGATGATTTAACTGATTTATGGAAGTAAAAAATCTCAAGCGAGTGTTGTGATAAAATTTGATCTGAAGTGTCAATAAATCAGCGCTGAAACGTCTTTCAGTCACTGCAACCCTGACAAAGAAAATAATAACACTTACCACTCTTACTAAAAGGCAAACCAGCCAGGAGGCCATTTCTGAGTGCCAGCCTGCACACATTCTGCTTTTCTTTTCCTGTCAAAGTGCATTTGAATGGCTTGTTGACATGTACAGGGATGTAAATGGACACACTTCAGCTTGTGCACAATTCTGACACGCTCTTATTTAACCTTAGTTATTTTTTTCTCTATTTGGCACGGCGTTCTGACGGAAAGTCACGTTTTTTTCTCAAACAGTTCTTGGGTTAGATTTTTGAGCTTTGCATGAAATGATTTGCAATCATTTTAGAATTAAGACGGCATAACAAATACCAGATGACTTTTTTCACCGCATCATCATCTCTGGAGATGATGGAGCGATGATCTTATTTTGACACAGCTCTCAGACTTAAGGACAAAATCATGAAGAATTAACACCGAACGTGTGGAAAAATGGAAATGCCTTAGGCCAAGTCAGAAAACAGACATATGCTTTGCATTGTGCCAGTTTCTAAACAAACCAGTAATAGAGCCACAATGATAAAGGTCATTAACAGATTGAACACATGCACAACTTGATATAGTTTTGGCAAGTTTGGTGTGCTTTGGTTACTACACTGATTTGGACCCTAGTTACACCTCATTTCCAACAATGGCATGTCATGTCATTTCTTCCAGCTTACATTTTTAGGTGCTGAGCTATCACCAGCTTTTCCGCAGTCTTTTATTTCTGAGAATCCAGTCATAAGTTAGGCATTCGAGGCGTGTCGATGAAAAAGAGGAATTACCAACTGCAGTGAACACACACACTCGTTTTCATATCTTAGTGGGGACATCTAATTGACATGACGCTTTCCTTAGCTGCTTACCATAACCCCAACCATCAAAAAGGAATGCCTAACCCTGACCCTTACCCTAAACCTAATTGTAACCATGACACTAAAACCACATTTTGAGTCTCAAAAATGTCTTCAACCCCATGGGGACCTGGATTTTGGTCCTGACGAGAATAGCAAACTTCCAATTTTTGGTCCCCACAAAGATGTATATACCCGTACACAAACACACAGACACGCACGCACGCACACACATACACACACACACACACACACATACAAACATAAAGACAGAGTGCATTAGACTCCATTTATTCCTGAAAGACTGACTCTCTAACATAATGGCGACCATAACACCTGCACTGTACAGCAAGTCTGCCACTGGTTTTAAAAGGAAAGTAGCATTAAGTACCGTTTCTATTTTTGGCTTGATTTGCTGCCTTTTATTTTAGTGTGTGTGTGTGTCTGTGTGTTTTTGTCTATACTGCATATTCACATCCTTTTTAATGTGTCTGATTATTGATTATCGCTGTTAATTGTCAGCAGATAGTGGTGGCCTGTGGGTTTATGTCTTTTTACAAACCATTGTTCTCCCACGATCATTTTTGTATTTTTGTGTAGTCATAAATATTGTTGGTTTCATCATTTAACTATTAATTTACAGAAGAAATGAAAAAATATTATTAATGGCTTCGAATTTACAGTTTTATCCACGGTAATTCTAGTTTGCAGATACAACGAGTCATTAAATTTTTTTGTGTGTATAAGGCTTGTGTTTTTACACCTGCGAGACAATTATAGTAGAGTAAATAATCTCATATATCTCATAAAAACTTGCAAGCCTTCCAGGGGATATGTGTTTTTAAGATAGGCAAGAAAGACTTTATTTAAGCTAAAAGTTGGGGTGAGAAATTCCAGTTTTGAAGCACCCAAAGAACATAATTATAACAAAATAGCTTTAACTGAGTAGAGCAGTTTAATAAAAAAAAACAATATAGCTTAATTACCTCAAAGAATCCCCAAAAGAGCTCAATTAATAGAAAAGAAACAAAGAAAAATAGAAACTTGTTCTAGTTTATTGCAAGAGGTCACCACACCAGATGGATCTGCATGTGTAGTTTAACAAAGATTTGAATCTGAACGCCCTTCCTGACATAAGATTATTCATCAGCACCACTTTGTTTCCTCTTAGTCTTGACCTTTCAGGTGTGAAGCAAAATACCTCAATAGATTACAATTAAACTATATTTAAAAGGCTGTAGATAATATAGAAAGGTCCACAAGTAAAATCTAAACTTAATTCAACACTACTGTATAAAGCTGAATATGACAATGATGATGAGGTGATGAGAAAAGTTTGATTTATTCCATATTTGACGGATCCTGTTGTTTCAGAAGTTGAAATCATTCTTATTCTTATTTTTATTCTTATCAGGTAGCCAGGTAGTAAATATAGCAGACGATATGTGATATGTAAAATTTCCTGTCTCTCTTCTTGTGGTAGTGGAGCTAACTCAGTCTGTTAGAGAAGGCACTCTCTGATTTCCACCCCCTACCTCGAGAGTACACTGTTCATACTATCTTATACTAGAAAGTAGTTGGTATAAAGGCTGAATCTCAGCACCGTCAGCTTAAATTCAAAGTATATCTCTGCTACATTTGATGTAACCTAACTCTGACCATGAACACTGCAGCTGCTCTGCACCAGTCCAACACAGTACTGTTACTGTAAATTCACTACAGTAACAGCTAACCTGTTTGTTCTGCACAAAACTGGCAAGTATTTGAATAATACCAGGTTAGTACACCTCAGTTTGTTTTGCAGGATGAGGAGATTACACGTCAGCTCTAAATTTCCAGTTTATTAAATGTCATTGAGCAATCCTTACCTTTAAACAGGGCTGAACTGGACACTAGAACAGAGTGTGGTGTGGAAGAAGTGGCGAAAAGAAAAGAAATTCAAAATAAATGCCGCAAAATGAACATGTTACATGTTAGCTGTCGGGTCTGCAGCTGCATCGTCAATAGAAGTACCAGCAACAGCTCAGTCTCAAAGGCACCGGAAGCTGTTCTTGCTAGGACCATCCATGGAGAAGTGCAGGAGGAGGGAGTCCCAACAACAGCATAAGGAAGAGGTGAAATTAGCCTGGTAAAAAGTTAGATGGAAGGAGATACTTAGGAAGGGAGCGACTCAAGGATTCCTGTAAAATAAATGCATACTTTGACAATCAGATAATAGTCTGGCTGAAGTGGTGCCCCATGTAAAACACCAGGACATAAACACACAGTAATAAACTCATATCTACCATGACACCTTGTGTAACATGTAAATTTAAGAAAATGTATTTTTTGTGACTTTTTAAAAGTTATTTCTGTCTCTAGTGGAGTTTAAATCTTTTGGGTGTTTTGTTTTTTCCTCATCAAACTCACTTCATTGTAATGTTGACCCAGTGTTAACTTTCTTTGCCTAAGTTGAAGTACAGATACCTGTGTTAAAGTAAAAGCTGAAGTACTGAAGAAACTCCTTTACTCGAGTAAAATGAAACGGTACCGGCTCCAAAATGTTCTCAAAGTAAGGCAGTAAAAAATAACTCTTTGAAGGAGCATTTTTGTACAAAGATAACTGAACCTTGTGCTATATTAATGTAATAATAAAATGATATTAGTGCATGATAATACAAATATTATTTAAATATACACTCTATTTCTAATTATTGTAATCAGCTTGAATGTGTGGTGTAGGACGCGTGCAGTGAATGATAATTTAGAACAATAGCTATTTTTTTGTTGCATACATTGTAGAGAGGGACTTTGCCTCCACACCTACCTACACTACTAACAGTAAAATGAGTACAGTCAAGGGTTACTGTGGGGTAAAGCAGGTAGGGGAACCCTAATAGGTGTGTAGGTTCAGCACTGGGAAAAGAATCAAGTGAAGTAGAATGGCGCAATAAAATAAGTAAAGCAATATAAAACAAATATTGCTAACAAAATGCACTAAAACGGAAGAACAGCAAATACTAGATAACATTAAAGTGGCTACAGGGTGTAAAGTGTCCTTGGAGAATGACGTTTGGGCGTCAGCAAGTGTTATTTCCACTCCAGTCCAGCAGGCGGCGGTAGCGCACGTGTAGGCCTACGCAGACGCAGGTCAGCTGATCGCTGCTGTAGAGGAGAGAGAGACGTCTGTGACGATCTTGCGAAGGATGGAGGGTGTTTTTACCGTCACTTTTGCCTTCTACTGCCTGTTCACAGTCGGTAAGAAATACATAATAACAGTTTTTCATTGTCGGTGTGATTTTTCTCCCTCGTATTTACGTGTAATAGTACAGTATCTTATATGCGCTGAATGGCAGGTTGCTCGCCGAGCCCAGAGCATTGTTAGCATTGCCGTCTAACTCATTGTAATATTTCTGTGGCCAGACTCGTACGACCGTGCTGATATAAACGACGATGAGTGAAATAATAACTCTGCAGATGCTGCGAGTCATTGTTCGGCTTTGGGCTGTCATCAAGCGGAAGACCATATGGTTAGCTTGTTGCTAACGGAGATTTAAGCTCAGTAGCTTCTCAAAATCTGCCGTGACGATGAGGACGTGGTTAATATTCGTAAGGAGGAGGTTGGCAAATTCGTCGAGGTCATGTAAAAATGAAGAAAATGCTAAATATACAGCTTCCTGGTAGAGGGTTAGGATCTTACAGACGCCTGGCCGCTCACGTGACTTGCTCTACTCCACTGGTTCCCCTTTATTCACCATCAGCTCTCTGTCACGAGTTCTTCCTCCAGCCACATGAAAGGTGAAGGACTATAGTTACTGATCAGGCTGCTGCTGCTCGTGTTTGCTGTAACAGTGAGATAAACTGTGCTCCATCCTGCAGCAGCTTAGGGCTGACAGTCAGTAATAGTTCTAGTGTTAATGCCTTATCACTGGTTATACAAATACTTTTGACTGATTCGTCTTGATGCATGCTCAATCATCCAGGTAAGGAAATCACAACAAGTCGATTCTGTTCATCTGGACGTAGCGTTTTCAGTGGGAGAAACGTTTTGACTCATTCCTTATTCTCGAGGGATTGGGACAGATTTTTACACTGTATACCGTTCCTGATGCTTCCAGGGCTCCCATTTAACTAGTCTTGGGGCTGTTGTGCCAAAATGTGATCATCTGCCAAAAAATGATTGCAGATGACTTGTTGACCTATAATATGTCAAACATATTTCTCATGAATGATATCAAGTGATTTTGAGCCAGAATCAAGATTCCAGTCACAAGGTTGAAGACATAGAAGTCTGTATATCCTCTGTTTGTCCAAGTAAAAATTGTTGTTTATATTAAAAATGTCTTTTTCAAGAGAGATCTGGCCAGTATGTTAGCAGAAATGGCAATCACAGTGGCCAAGAACGACTGGGTTGATTATAATGTAGGTTCAGTAAGGCAGAGTCGTGCAAAACAGAGAATTTCTTTATTTACACATCTCCAACTCAGGGTCGCCACTGTACTGTCATGGTGGACTGTCAAAGGGCTAAGCTGCAAACAGACAGCTCTCATGCACACCTACAGACACTTGTGCATGTCTTTTGACTGTGGAAGAAACCCATGCAGACTCCATAAAGAAACACCATAGACTGTATACAAACCAATGAGGCCACAATGCCCTCTTTGGGGAAAAAAAATGTCTGTGTCATTATGAGTCACTTGTGATATTTATAGATGTAAAACAGTTTACTGCCATGAATGTGTCAGTCTGGTTCTATCACTAACAATAATTGGCCCTCTTGGTTTGGTAAGAAATCTGAAATTTACTTGGAATCATTAACCCTGGCAAACATCATTGGCTTTGATTTTATGGCAATGTCCCAATTCTAATAATTATATTGTAACCTTTTGCTTTTGTATGTAGCTAATAGACCCAGAGGATCCAGATTTACTGCTAGTGAAGCCTTGAAGCAGATACTTAATGCTCAATAGGATAATGAAAATCACTTGGTATCTGTCACAGGTAAAACAAATGGTCCAATACAAGAAAGTTCCCATGTAACCCCACACACTGGGTCATTTTACTAAACTAGCCTTTCTGTTCCTTTTGTGGAAATTTGAGCTTGCAAAACGGTGGCCATGTTTTAAAATACAAAATTGGGCAATCACTTGGATACAGAAAGTACACTGGGCAACAGATAGATTGTGACTTCAAACAAAACTATAATAACCAGTGAAGTTTGGTGATGCTGGGCTCAAAAAGAAAGCGAAGCTAATAATTAAACTTGTAGTTGATTTAAAAAAAGAAAAACAAAGCCATACCCTATTCTTTTTCACTTGGATTTACAGTCCTGTTGTTTTTCATCTCAGGTGTCCATGGAGACAGCTTCACTGTGCTGCAGGCTCCAGAGTTTGTGTCCTTCCAGAAAGGTGACTGGCCGGTTTCTGGAGAGAAGATTCCTGACCTGGTGGCTTTAACTATGGGCTTCTCCGTTCAAGAGGTGATTCATTACTTCAAATCATGCTCCACAGTTTTATTAGTGTTATAGAAGAAGGCTAAGCTCATGATTACGCCAGCTTAAGCTCTACTATGCGTGTCCAATTGCACAGGATCTGTCCTGGCCAGGCCTCCAGGCTGGTCCGTTGTTCCAGCGGCCCCGGGCCAACGTTCTTGTGGTGGTGAGAGGCGTGGATAACCTAGCTCTGCCTCAGAGCGTGGCCTCATATCCCCTGGAGAATGTAAGTATGACTGTTTTTGTGCATCAGCTTTTTATCTCGGTATAAATAGAAGTGTGGACTGGTATATGAGGGTGCTATCTTCTTTCCTGCAGCCCGTTCCCTTCACCCTGGATAGTGTTGCAGAGACTGTGCACTCTTTGTTTGCTGAGGACACCCCTGTAGTCCTCCAGCTTGCCCCCAGTGAGGAGGTAATAAAAGTCTGTTGACGTACTTCTTATCTGAGACGTCGCTCTTCAGGCACCCTTAGTTATTTACTTTGACCCGTCTTTCATTCCTTTCAGCGGCTCTATATGCTCGGCAAGGCCAATGCTGTGTTTGAGGACTTACCGGTCACGTTGCAGCAGATCCGGGCCCGTCTGTCCCAGGATGGCTCAGTGCTATCTTCTCTTCCCCTCAACTCCCTCAGCAGAAATGCAGAGGTCAGTTTTTACCCACCTTTAAAACCAAAAGACTTAGTTCTTACTCCGTACTTAACCAAAAATCCTTCCTGTGCCTTTCTTACCTTTTATTTCATTTTTTTGTTAGGCCGATTTGCTCTTCCTGTCTGAAGTCCAAGTGCTGCATGATATCACCGCTCTGGTGAGTTGTTCCCTTGGACTGAAGCAATTCTTTCCACTTACAAAAAAACCAGAAGGAAAAAAAGAGTTGTGTTTGACTCGAAAGATTTCTTTGCCTCCTATAGCTGCAGAGACACAGACATTTGGCTAAGGACCACTCCCCTGACCTGTACTCGTTGGAGCTGTCCGGCTTGGAGGAGCTGAGCCGGCTCTATGGTCCAGACTCCTCTCAGTACCGCGACGCCACGGTCCTTCTCGCCTCTGTCCTTCAGAAGGTTAGGAGAAGATCTGAAGATACGCCTCTTCAGCTAACAGTGTAACCACATTTTAACCGTGTGCGTGTGTGTTTTTGTTTTTTAATCTCAGTTTGGACAGGATGTGTATAGTCTCTATGGCAACAGCTCTGTGGTGGAGGTCGTTACAGTGAAGGCATTTGAAGCTCCTTTGACGAGGAAGGCCCGCTCAATTCTGGAATCCAGACAGATTGTAAGTCTGGGTCAACCTACTTTTTACTCTTGATTTTCTGTTTAGTGCCAACAAGAAGACAATAATGATTCATTTGATTT
>VURO01012223.1:1923-17135 GCA_015108175.1 Pelvicachromis taeniatus
GTATTCTGGGCTTTCAGTTTGCATAGTTGCTTGTTTCAAAACGTGTGTGTGTGTGTGTGTGTGTGTGTGTGTGTGTGTGTGTGTGTGTGTGTGTGTGTGTGTGTGTGTGTGTGTGTGTGTGTGATCACACTTTGGATATTTTAAATCTGGATGTAACTGTGTCTCTGGATTTACTGATGCTGCTGTTTCTGACCACATATGTACAGTTTTTAACTGTAATTCACTCTGTCTGCCTGACTCTGACTTCATTATCTATTGCTGGGTCCAAAGGCTGGTTCAGTTACCAAAATTAAACAAACTCAGGCTCCACTGAGACTTGATATAAATTCTTTCAGTTCCGTTAAAATGATCAGTGTGGTTGTTCTCTCCCCAGTGTTGCAATTAAGTTTAAAGTCCAGGAATCCATGAAAAGAGGACTTATGTTAGCAGGAAGTTTCCAACTAAATATGCAATACCATGTTCTAAATGCAAAATTTTAAGCACAATGCGCTGCTATAACTTTGAATGTGAACAGAAATGGAAAACTATATAGGGGATAGCTTACATATAGTAGCAACAGAGCTATGACTAGGTTATAAGCACAATAGCACAGGGAAGTTGAAAGACAAGGTTTAAAATTTTCTTATTAAAAGTAGATGTTGAGGTTGAAATACCATCATATGAGATGTTTAGTAAAAGAGCTTCGGATATATTTGAAAACTCGTGCTGTATGAGTAGTGCTGATGAAAAGCCAGAGAGAATGAGAATGAACACTGAGTAACTTCATTGTCTTGTTTTTATGAAATAAAGCAAAACACAAAACTACAAAAAGACGATAGCTTCAGTGAATGCTTGGATCTGAAAAAAGGCTTGATGCATCATTTCTTAACAAGCAGATATTAACACAATGTTAATGCCCCTAAAACTTACATCTGTCCGAATACTCTCACACCAAAGACCGAGCCAAGCACTGTAGTGTGGACACGCACATTTTAAGAATAGGTCCAAGTCCTTCAAATGAATGCAGCTGGGATAATATCAGCAGCCATAAAAGGGGATTTAAGAAAAAACAGTTCTGTTTTCAAAGTACTTTACAATATGATTAAAGAGCTTTTATTACAGTATATAATGCATCCATCCATCCATCTTCTTCAACTTGTCCACTTCAGAGTCACGGGGCCTGGAGTCAAACCCAGATTTCAATGCAGGGCTAACAAAGAGGGACAGACAGTATTTACGTTCAACATCCTAACTGTTAAAAGTGTCAGATAACTTAACTCCATGCGTGCCTATAGATTGTGGAAGGAAACCAGAGTACCCGCAAAAACAAAAAACAACAACAACTGTGAGATTGAATTATTTTATATTGTCATTGCTGTATGTATACAATTGTAGACCTTAGGTTACCTGTAAGAACAAAGAAATTTTTTAGATTCCTTTGTCTCTCCGCCCTGCCAAATGGTTGGGAGGGGGGGTTGTAAAACCAACTGTTAGAGTGTTTCATGTAAGACTTCTGTTGTTTCTTTGTAAGATAAGAGCGATGTTTACTTCCTGATGTTATGGTACATCTGTGTTTAGGGTTAAACCACATGTTGCAGTAGTTTATTATATGGTAATTTAAGATCTACACACACACACACACAGATCTCCACACCCATGAACACACATGCATCCCACACACACACACATACACAAGGCTTTAACACCATGTGGGAGTGGTTAACGATGTGGGTGTTGCCAATCCTTGTGTATCAATAAAGGTGCGTGCAGGGGGGCGGAGTCGGGGGAGATGACTCAGACCAGGCCAGAGGGCAGACCTGAGACCTCCGGTCTCCTCTCCCCATGCATGCATGTACAATGATCGATCTCTGAGTGTCTTGCTTTGGTTTTCTGGGATGGCTTCTGAACCAGCGGAGGCTTTGCTAAGCAGCAAAAACCTAACAACAACAACAAAAACCCACACACAAGCACGGGAAGTGCATGCTAACACCACACGGAAGGGCCCCAGCCAGCCAGTGAATTAAAACCCAGGACCTTCTTGCTGTAAGGCTACAGCGCTAAACACTGCACCACGGTGCATCCACGTATAATAATAATAATCATCATCATCATCATTATAATAATAATAATAAAAGTAGAAGAAGATTTTTCTTTCTTCGCTCTACTGATACATTAAAGAAAAACAAATAAAAGAAAAAAAGATCCAGTGAAAATAGGTGCAAAGAGTGAAAATAACTTGCAGTGGAGCATTGCCGTGAACGGAGACAGATACAGAATGAGAGTACAAGGTAGGTTAAAAAATGGATGAGTGCAGATAACAGATATTATTCCCCTCCAGCTGTGTTCTTTGTCTGGATGCAGTCAGGTGTGAGAGCAATACACACACACATACAAACACACCCACATAGAGTTGGTCAAGAGATGTACATATTCACTGGTTCACTAAAAATCTCATCTGCTGTTGGAAGGTCTGCGTGCATGTCACTAGGAGTGAAAAAGACTTTTGGAAATCTCAGTATTTGGGATCATCACCTATTACTTTTTTGTCAATCAGTATTTGTTTACCAAACTTTATCAGAGGAGATAAAACATGGAAAATAAGTACAATGGGGCAATAAACACCAAGCCAGAGAGGATGAGACCAATGATTGAAATACCAGAAGGCGTGAGAAAATAAAATCCACTGAGCTGAGAAAGAGAGCAACAGAGAGGTGGGGGGATAAAGTGACACAGATATGATCTCTAGGGAAGAGCTAGAATGAGTGGAGGGAAAAGAGGATCAAAAAGGAGCTAGCAGCGTTCTGTAAGGTGGATAAGTGTGTGCTTTGCAAGGTTATGAAGAAGAAGAGCAGTAATGTTTGAGGTGAAAACAGTCGAGTTGTGCAGTAGAGAAAGTCTCATCCCTGGACATTGAATGCTGCCATTTTTTCAGAAGCTATCAAAGAAATACAAAGATGTCCTTTGGCATTTGTGCTCTGATGCACCTGCAGCAGCGGTACTGGATAACATTAGCTAACAGTGCTGGTTTAAACACTGTACAAGGAAGCGGCAGTGGAGTTTCTCTGCCAGTTTGGATACTGAGAACCAGCAGTCCTGTTTTAGGGACAAAGTCTGCATAGGAGGCAGGAAGTGTGGTGGTGGCAACGTACAGGTTGTTCGATTTCCTTTGTTTTTGTTTGCAAATTATTTTTATTTAATTTCAGAAGAAGATTTTGAGTAAGGCCTTCTAAAAATAAACCCCAAATCCTGAAAAGTGATGCTTAAGGATATCCAGTGCATTCAAATGTGACAGCAAAAGTCCTGAAAGAGCATCTATATGTGATGAGTTGACCAATCTTGCCATTGCAGTGACCCTGTAACACTGCACTAAAGCCAAAAGGACACCTCATTCGTATCTTTCAGATTTCAGCAACTTTGACACAACAGCAGAATTTGGGTCCCTGGGAATTAGAGCATGCTGGAAAGACAGAGAGGGAGAAGGGGGGAGCGAGAAATACAGGAATTGTGTCAGGGTGAAAAAGATGGAGGAAAACAGAGACTGTATATCCCGCCTATTCCTCCCGGTCTCACCTCATCACTTTTTATTGCTTCACACATAAAAGTGTCATCTCTCATATTCAGCACCGCAGACATTGTAATATCACCTACTGAGGTAATACACCACCAAGGTAACATTACTCCCCCCACCTCCCCACCTCTCAGTCTTTCTTATTTCTGCTTATCTTTATCACCATGGTGGCCTTTTGGTCTTTGGCTCTCTCATCCCCTTTCAGTCTCTGCTCTTCCATACTCCTCTCTATCATTTTCTTTTATTCCTCAGCACCGCCTCACCGTCTCCAGCTCTACGTTAAAGATATCTGTGCAAAAGCCAAGAAATTTAACTGACTTTTAAAAGCAATTGCCCAGCCAGAGACCATACCGTGATGTGACTTTGCATTGAAATAGTGTTGTAAAATGTAAAATGTAAAAGACATGTGACAGAATTTAATGCACATATGGCATGTGAGTATAACATAAACATAGACTTAGATTTACATGTCATCATTTCTGGATTATAACACTTTAACTACGGTAAAAAATAAAAGCACTATAACATACAATACTCATTCATTTTGTCAATAAATATTTATTAAACGTGGTTCTTTATTTGAGACACCGACATTTAAGGCACACTCTGCAAGAGAGGTCGCAAGTTTCTAGAAACACACTCCTCCCTGAACACATGCGGACACACAGCCATTAACAGACAATCTTGTGTAGCCTAATGATGGGCCTGTGGCTTAGAAGCAGTAGTCAGAGTTTTTGCCTGCTTTACACGATGGTGATAATTATACTGGTTGGGCCTGCACGCGCTCACACACATACACAACCAGTCTGTCTGCTTGACAGCAGGGATTAGTGAGGAGAGGTGCAGCTAATGCCCAGTAACGAGACATCCAGCTTATCGCCCACAGAATCGTGTGTGTGTCTTAGTGTGTGCATGTGTGCGTGTATCACAGAAAAAGAGAGGGAAAGGGAGAGAGTACCAGATGGATCTACAGTAAATTAGCTGCACACTAATGTGGATTTTAATGACTTTCTCACATTTCATTGGTACCCCACGTCTTAACCAGTGCTCTCCTCTTTGTTTCCTTATTTCACAGAAGTTGCCCATTTTTACAAATTTGAACTAGCATTTTGAACAATTTGACAATGCTGACAAACCTAATAATCAATTATTACACAGAAAATGTTGAGGTTTCTTATATAACGTCGTGCGGACATTGCTCAAGATTTACTAGCTGAGCGGGCCACGTAAAACAGAAAGCAGAGACGGGAATCATTTGGGCTGTAAGTAAAAGTTGTGACTTGAAGCTGCAATCAACTTTCCATACGTTTCTAATATGTGTTACACTTTTCAGAGTATATCTGCACAGAACAGGTCCGTCACTTCCATGCAAGCTATGGGCAAGGGCAAACACAGCAATATGCTAGTGACCAAAACAATCCATCTTGTCAAACTGGTTAGGGAATACTCATTTTTCCCCTCACAACCAGTGGTTGCCAGATGTTCATGGACCGGTCTCTAAGCCGGTGCAACTGAGACCTTTTTTACATTATTCATAATGCTCCATTGGCACCATGGTTGTTATGTCCAAAATGACAGGCAACTTAATGTTACATGGTTAGCAGTCATGTGTCTGCAAAACCTAATAGCTTAACTGTAAGTGTGCACACAAACAGATTGTTTATGTATGTAAGCATATGTAGATATCATTGTGCACAGTATACTTAAGTCTCTGACCTATTTATATTGAACAGAGGAGCGTAAACTGCTTTTCCTCTGTATCCTAATTATGAATATTTAAAATGTCTGGTCTCTGGATATCAATGTTTTTCTGTAGCAGCCAGTCTACAGAAAACCACATAATGTCCATGGTGTTTGTGCATGTGAATTTTTATTGCTTAAATTAGTGCAACTGTGAACTGTGTAAAGTGTAAACCGGTGCCAGTTTCTTTGTGTACAGTGCTGGTGTTGCTGCTGTGTGTGTGTGAACTAGCCTCTGGGCCATTCTCTGGCTTTTGTAGTGCCAATGCTTTTTTATCCAAGGGTGTCAAATACTGCAATTCTGTCAAAAGCTGATGGCATCCTGGAGAAAAGGTATCCTTTGTCACTGGTGCCTTAAGACACCCACTGTGGCAATACTGGAGAATGTGAGCTAACAGAGCTGCTTTAAAGAGCAACAAAAAGTGTGGAAGAGTGGAAGCAATTTAGTGCAGTTTCTCTGCCAGGTTATTCTGATCTACGTCCCATTTGGGAGCTTGGTTCTGCACTTTGTTTAACTTTTCAGTTGATTTTCACCACCACTTTCACCCACTGTTTGGTTAGGTTGAGGTACCAAAACTATTCAGTTAGGATTAGGAAAAGATATAGTTTGGATTCACATATAACACATTAACTATTGTGTGATCCCAAAGGGTGCTGAAAGAGCTTCCAGATGAGAGGAGCTGGGTGTCATTCTTGGGTACAACACCACAAAAGATGCCAAAGAACATTTTGTACATCTCTAACACACCTCCATAACAAAATGGCAGCAATTGACTCACTTGAGAATGAGGACACTAGTTCCCATATAAAAGCGCCGTGCTACATTGATAAGAGTCTGGATTACTTCAAGGGGAGTAGAAAGAGGATTTTACGGTATTTTTTAGTGCTTGCAGAAGCAAATGATGTATTGCTAACACTTTTCTGAATGTCAGTGTCTGTCAACTGTGTTTTTTGGTATTATAAAATACTACCATTATTGTTTTGTTTTTTTTAATTAATATCGCCTGCAATTCTATTTAGAAGTTTAGCTGCACTTCTTTCCATGTAAACAAATGTGATGGACACGACTGATTGGCTTACAGTAATAATTAAACAGTGTTATTTGCAACAACAGTCTCAGTCACTTTCTGATGACATGTAATTTACACTGTCTCACTGAATTAGGAGCAATAAGTTGCAGATGATTATTATTTAAAGTTTTTTTCAGCAGATTGATATTCTTAAGGTAGAAGTCTTCTGTTAGCTGTCACTTTGTCCCTACACTGCATATCTTTGCCTCTGAGCTGCTATCTGTGAGATCTCTCCTTATCGTAATTGGACACAGATGGAAGCACGTATATAGTACACAAGTAAACATCCCAATCCCTTTCTTGCAAACTTCTTCTCTTTCACACACTCGGTCTCTGCCCTTCTATAATTTTCTTGCCTTCTGTCTCCTTTGTTGCCATGGTAACAAGCTGTGCGGGGGCTGTGATGCGGCACACATCACACCCATCGAACTGAGCTCAGCGGAAGAGAGGGGAAAGCAAAAGAGACAAATGGGTGGTGGGTCTGGTGTGCGTGTTTGCCGGAGTCTGGAGGGGATAAGTGTCATTTGACACCAAGCTGAAAAAAAAAATTTCTAATCTTCAAGTTCAAACAAATCATTTGAGGTTTGATGTTCTGCTTAATAGCTAATGACTGCAAACTTTATTGTAATCTGGCCCCCTCTTTGGTTGATACTAAACCTGGCCACCACCTGCAGATTTCTGTCTGACAAAGGCTTGATATCGTACGCAATCAGATCATCTGACACTTTCATAAAGACGCCCAACAAAAGCTTAATTGTTGATCATGGTAATGGCTCATGAGTCAGAGCGTTTTAAATATTTCTTGATTAAGGTATGATAATGGCGACTGCTTGATTATGGTATGAGATTGATTAACCTTCTCTTAATCAGTCTTTACTGGACTGTACATTATCAGTAATTGGTGACACTCTAAACAGAATGATAAGTATAAGTGAGTAGCAATAGGCCAGTTTTCACCCCTTCCAGCAACTACCCACCTCACTTTCTGATCTAAAACATAAAATGACTTGTCATGCACCGATCTGTTAGAAAAAAAAGCCAACTGATTGCCACTTTTTAACCCTGTCCAGTTCTGGAGCTTTATTCATCAGGAACTTGTTCACACTCTCTAACCTCACTTTTGATCACTTTCTACACCTATTTTTTCCCCTCTCTGCTGAAGTGGAGCTCTTTTTCTTTTGTCAGGTCGAATTTCAGCAGGCATGCATATTGAAAGAGAGGCTTGCAGGGAACAAACCTGAACGCCAGTGGTCTCATTATTCTGAAGGCACTAGATTGTGTATTCAACAGTTACTTTGTAACAATCAGTTAAAGCATAAGGCAAAAAAAAAACTGTTCATTGCTATAGAGACTAAGGTTATTAACTAAATCTATCATCGTGTTTCATTTTATAGTGCCAAATTGTTCTAGGTATAAAACTGTTCAGTAAATCACTCAGAAAATAATGATCACTAAATAGGCAGCTCATCACGATATAATACAGATGCCGCATACAATCCAGCAAAATGGATCCAGTCTTATCACCACACAGGAGAGACAATCTGTGCCAGACACAGATATTGCCAGCTGATTGGAGTTGTGCCAGTGAACTTTGGGAATCACCAACAATGAGATCAACAACACATAGCTTAGCTTGCTTTTCTACTCCATTCATCCTCCATTATCCTTTCTCTGGGTTGTGGGTGGCGCTGGAGCCTATCCCAGCTGTCTTAGGGCAAGAGGCAGGGTGCACCCTGGACAGGTTGCCAGTCTGTCTATGTCTAACACATAGACATAGACAACCATTCGCACTCACATTCACTCACACATTCACACCTATGGACTATTTAGTGTTTTCAATTAACCTATCCCCACTAACTGCATGTCTTGGGACTGTGGGAGGAAGCCAGAGTACCTGGAGAGAACCCACCCAAACACGGGGAGAACATACAAACTCTACACAGAAAGACCCCGGCCTGATGGTGGAATTGAACTCAGGACCTTCTTACTTTGAGGCAACAGTGCTAACCACCATGTGCCACTGTGGTTTTCTACTAATGCAATTAATAATCAGTATTATTAGGTACACCTCACTATGTCATGCCACCATCAGCACATAACCGAAACAAGTTCACGTTCACACTTTTCTCGTCTTTCTCTGTCTCTTTCATATGTACATTTACAGTACTAAGGATTTTAAATCAGAAGTTAAAGTGTTTCCACAAAGTGAAAATGTTGATCTGCTATGCTCCGCTTTTTGGTCTCACTTGATAGACAGGTAGATCTTTATTGTCACTGTTACCAGAACTATGAAACACAGTTGGTGTGTGTTTGTCAGTGAAAGACTGCATGTTTGTGATGTTTGTGGTAAAGAGGGAAAAGAAAGACAGGTGAGCCATTTTTCACAAAAATCTGATTAAATTCCATATTAGAATGACCTTTAGAGCCCTAAAGGGAAAAAAAAACCCAAAAAGGAGAATCAGGTAATTTTGTGATTTAACACCATTTACCACTTATGGTCAGTAATAAAGTACGCTAAATGATTCACCTCTGTATTCATGACAGAAGTGGGAAATGGACATCCTGGTGTGTGCCTTTCTGTTACTACAAGAAATAGTGCTATTTTTTGTGTTTGTGACACACAGTATGCATTATGGAGGGTAAATAGCACTGCCTTAAAGAGCACATGTTAACCCCTGCACCTGCCCACTAGCAGTCGTACAGGTTATTATTAATCTCACAGGGGAACTACAGGACACTGGAGAAGATGGCCCAACCCTAGAGCTTATCCATTAAGTGGCTGGAGATTGCCCAACAGTGTTCCCAAAGGAATTTTATTGGCTTGCTGTGTACTTTTGCTTCACCCCCCACCCTGTTTTCTTGTTATTGTACCAACTCCGTTGGTAACTCTCGGCTCCACCGCAACAGAGATGCAAAGAGAGTAGAGAGCTCCCAGGTCATAACAATCTACGACATTCATTCACCTTCCCACACTCACAGTTCAGTATCTCAACCAAGGATACTTTGTATCCTTTGTATATACTTTGTATCCTTGTAGCCACAGCTGCCCAATCATCTGATGTCTGTACAATCAGACCAAAAAAAAAAATCAGTGTTATGGAAACCGAGTTTACCGAATACACAGCAAAAGAATGAGCTTTGGTTCATAATGTTCCCATTTCAGCTCAAATAGGTCTTATCAGAAGCCGATGTGAGTCCATTTCAAGAGTTGTGTGTTACTCAGCCAAAGCAGCCCACTCTATGTTAATGTTCCATTTAATCTGATGGCTTATTTCTTGCTGTAACATATTAACACATTAGGCAACGGAACCAACTGACAAATGTGGTAAATCAATACAAGCATCTGCTTCACTAAACATACGAGATAGAGCTGAATAACAACCGAGATGTGAACACTGCACGGAATACAAAGGATGAGCTGCATTAAGTCATGCAATCCAGTTTCTTTAATTGCTCCAATTTGTTCAAATGCTCCTCACACAAACCATGAAAAATAAAAATAAATGTAATTTCACACAAAACAGCTTCAGTTTCTCTATATTTTGTTTTATTACTCTGTATATTCTGTTTCACCCGGAGTTTGGAGTCATTTCTCAGAGACATCACAGTTCACATTCCTCTTAATTACCTTTGCCTGGTTCATAGTCTGAGCTAAATTAAGGGCCAATTAATTTCCTGTCCAGGCACTTCAGGACATAGTCCTGTATATTCTTATACAGATAGCCCTTCAAATGTGTGATGAATAGCTGGAAAGGCAAATGAACTGGGAGAAGAAAGGAGGAGGTTGCAAAGGTCCTGCTGATTATGGAAAAGAAGTTAGGAGAGTACAAAGAAATCTGAAGAAATTAAAGACTTGGAGAAAATGAACAATACAGAGAGATAACATTAGGGCTTTTTGTGTCAGGGTGAGATCTTTGTTGGTGTTAATTTATGTCATCATGACAAGCAGTGTGAAAAGGCACATAGTTAGATGAATATTCAGAGCAGTCGCATATCTCAAAAATTCTCAAAAATGAAAGTGAAAAACTAAGAAAACCCGTTAGATTCCAGTGTGGATTACTCTAACAACAACCACAGAAAGGATTTTGTGTGCACTGCTTTGTGTGTGTGTGTGTGTGTGTGTGTGTGTGTGTGTGTGTGTGTGCATTCGTGCATGAGCAGACGTGATGTAACACTTGGTTTAATCCCTCAGTGTAAATCTCAGAAATGAGCAGCAAAATACCGAACTGAGAGCTCACAACACACTAACAGCCCTAACAACTCTGTTGCACCAACACACCAATTCATACACACATACACATACACACACAGGCACAGATACATATCTACTGTGGATTACTTTCTTTCTACCTCCCTTTCCTACTATCACTTGTTCCCTGTTTCCCCTGTCAGTCTGTCTTCCCCTCCTAGCCTCTCTAATTCCAAGCACTTTTCCCATTGGAGTGCTGTAAGAGGATAAGGCCATTCCATGGGAGAGCAATAAGAGGATGAATATGTGTGTGTAGGTGTTGTTTGTGTGCCTGCTTATGCCCGTGACTGTGTGTACATAGAAGTGTGTCTTTTGTATGTTGCACATGTTGGTCAGTCTATGCACCACTGAACACAGGATGTTTATGTGTGCAGCTGTCCATCTGTGCTTGTTTATGGGTGAAATATAATTTTGTTCTGTTATGTTTGATGTGTCTGTGTGTGCATCAACATGCCCGAGGCTCCACCCTCTTAATTCGCTTGAAAGAGATGCAATGTATTGGAAAAACACTGCAATTCCTGTGTTTTCTCTTCGTATCCAGTCCTTTAATTTTTTTTTCTATTTTCTAACTGCACATTGATCACTTGCAGTCATTAATCAGCAAGATCAGAGAGAAAACAAAATATGAAACATCAAGAATCTGAACGGTCTAATGAAAAATTTTTGAAGTAGCCACTCGTATTTTTATGTGCTCAAAACTTTTTCTACTGTGAAACCAGAAATAGTAGTAGAAACTATTTTTGATTGATGGAAACTGAAAAGTTAATATTTCAGTCATATTTTGAAGAACGCTTGATTCAGTTGAACTGACTGATTTATCTAGCATTGGAAGAGCTTTTAGTCAATTAAAAAACAAAAAAATTCAAACTAAAAAGTTCAACAAGTAGCCAAAATGCTTAACCAGTCAGGACCATGGGTTGGATTAACGCTGTGTACTCATTCAACCAATGTCAAGCTTGGTGTCATGATCGGGATATGTTAAATTACCCTGGTCACTTGTCTAAGGCACCACCAGAAATTGTGGAGACTGAATGCAATTGCAGCCCGAGGATGAAAATGGGATATAACAGTTTTAAAATTTGGCCTTATATCAGGCGAGATTGACGAATCTGAGCCGTAGTCTAAAGATCTGTAATCTGTAAGTTACAATTTTCCTTTCAGAAAAGCTAACTATTTGTCTTAAAGGTGTCTAAAGGTTACACAAGCAAATTATCTAAAATATAGCTGATCGTGACAGGCTCGTTCAACTGCTGGTGATAGTTTACTTGATGTTACACCCATTGTTCCCTACTGTTGTTGGAGTTTTATTCTGTTGCTAATAATAACCTACTGCTAAATTGCCATGGACCACTGGTACAAGGTCAGTGCAGCATTAGACTTAGCATGAGGTTTTGGTGATGCATGATGTAATGCTATTTCAGTAAACTCTACATCACATCAAGAAGAATCCACAATTAAAATCTAACTGTGGGCTCTGACCTGAAGGGAGGAAGCACAATAAAAGCAGTACCAATAGCACCAATGCATATGTGTGCGTAAGCTGCAATACGACTGAAACATATACAAATGTCACATGTACTGAATTCTTTATTACTGTTAATAATAAAGCTCTCCTATTAGCAAAAGAGCGATGTAAAAAGTCTTCAGACAGCTTTTGATTTTAGCAGAGGCGGACTGTAATTTTCACTGGGTGAAAAAGCAAAAGCAGAAAGTGTAGACTGTCACTAATCAGAATTAGTTCATGAGTACAACTTCAGTCTTGTCAAGTTTGTTTTTGTAGAAGCATCACCCTACATCACAGCCGAATAACTGCAAATAGGCCGAGTGTGTCTGTGGCTGCAAAATGTCTCTAGAATGGCAGGTTTTCAATTCCAGGCGTCATACTGAACAACAATGCTGTCCTTGATATGGCTTTAAGTGTTTCTACTCAACTCACAAAATTCATTCATGAGAAAAACCCAGACAGAGAATATAAAAGCAGGACACAAAGAAAGTGTCAAAAAGTGAGGAGCATGACAAAGAGGGAAGGAAGCAAGCTGGCCAAGGAAAGAAGCAGGTAGAGACAGACAGATAAAGACAGGGAACAGTGTGTGAGTTGAATAAAGAATTCTGTGATGTCGGGTAGTTTCATGCAACAGCCTTTTGATCGGCTGTCTTAGCGGACTTCACCCACACTGACAACAGAAAATGGAAGCTAAGGCAGAGTTTTATTGGAGTTTATAAAGTGAAGTCATACACCTTCTGCCAGAGCTCTTTGATATGTAGTTGACACTTTTGACACCACTGAATGAAAAGATCCAAGGCTCTTTGCTTTATGAATTTCTTCCATTGTCAAATTCACAGGGAAACTTTTGATGTGGTACAACAAAAGAATGTCAGGAACAGTGATGACAACAGGGTGCTTGTTTAAAAAGTTCAAATATTGTAAAAGATGTTTCTACAAATGTGCGTATTTGTCCACATTTACTGTTTGGATTAGTCAAAAGTGTTGTTATTTTTTTTTTAAGGAGTATTAAAGGAATCCCTGTTAACTAGACCTGAACCATTGCTAGCTAATGTTAGCAATACACATAAACAGCAGTTTTTTCTTAATATAATAGGCACCTGACACAAAGGACGAAATAGGGTTGTGTCTACACATAACAAACAACTTAGGGAAAAAAAAGTTAATAATATCTTTAGGTTTGTTACTAGCATCCTGTTGCAAAAAACATATTTGTTGCTTCTGCTTCTTTAGTTTAATCTATGAAAAATGCCAACCAAAACAGATTTTAGCAGACTGACGTTTGCCAAATTACACAACAACTGGACAGAAATTACATCCAAATCTGAACATTTTTATCCAGTAAGTACAGAGGAGGTCAGAAGAAGGGTACAACAGTGGATTTCTACACCCATCTGTAAAACAAGATGACGCTTTCAACCAGTAGTGTTGGGAATCTTCTCAAATTTGATTGAATTATGAACACAGAAATTTACCATCAGATTTTAAACCACTATGTTGTACTATCTGGAAAGCATCTGACTGACAGCAGTTTCATTTTTCAGAATGACAATGATCCCAAACATACTTCCAAAGCAGTAAAAGCACAACTGGATAGAAAAACACACAGCGCAACACTATCAGTCATGGACTGACCTTCACAGAGCCCAGACCTCAACATGGAAACAGTCTTGGACCACTATAGCCCCTTTTCCATTAGTATCTACTCAGATTGACTTGGCACGGTTCGCCACAGTTTTCAGGGTTTTCCATTAGGTCATAGTACCAGGTACTTTGTTAATTCCTTGGGGTTCCAAGGGATCCAAGCAGGTACTAAAATATGATGTCATCAGACTGCATGCCACCGATTGACTGTCTCATTCACGAAAATCAAAACTGCCATTTCTGAAATGTGAAAACGAGAAAAATGGCTACAAAAACAACGCCATGTTCCGCGAGTCTAACGAAAGGTATTCATACCAAATATTGACTTTCAATCTCATTAGAATTGCACATCTCTGTTTCTGCCTTAATCTACTGTATTTCCATGTATATTAACACATTTCAATGAATCGATGCACCCACTTCTCGTTTCCCTAGCAAAATATAAACAAATGAAAGGTGCCTGAAGACTTTTACACATTACTGAATGCACATTTTCTTTTCTTCTAGAAAACCTATTGAATTGAATGTTTGGCAAGAACAAACTGCATAAAATAACCAATTAATGGAAGAGAGAACCAGGCCTCAGCTCTCTACAGACCAGCTTTTAGCGTTTTCTGCAAATTTAAATTACTGAAATTAGAGCACTGGTTAAAGATTCACATTTCATATACAGATGGACATCTTCACTGCTCCAAGGAACAGTTTATTTTTCTAATTAAAAGCGTCTGACAGATTAATTCAAAGCTAGATGCTCCTGATGGCTCGACTGTTGAATCATTAGCACAGCTTTCCAGTGTTAAATTTTTAAATCCAATTTACACCCATGCCAACGGTTTACTCTGGTTTATAAGAACACACAGTACGTGTTTACATGCCTATATTCAGTTAAAATGAGTCTGTCAGTGAACCTCTGGAAACCGTCAGTACCGTCAGAGATCACTCATTCTCATATGCAGCTGCACGCATTCACATTTCCACACAGCGGAGGAAAATAAACACTAATGATGCATAATCACACATGTGGCTATGCACACGAAAAAACAAAAAGGTCCCTCTTTCTCTCCCTCTCCCCTCATTTTCATCCTTCGATCATTCATTACGACATATTCTGTCGTGTCTAATTGTCATCCGTCTTTTATTGCAAAGCTTTAAAAAGAAATAGCAGAATTAATTTCTAATGTTTCGCCAATTAAATTACATGAAACGGCTCTTGCTTTAATCAAGGGTTAATTAACATGATACTAGAAAACATTACACAGCTCCATAATCACTAACAGACTGAAACATGCGCTTGTACAGTATGAGTGTGTGGATCAGCACCTGCGGGTGTCCACATGTAAATGTGTGCGTTTATAAGGGCAGATGTATCCAAAGTGAAGCAGTGTTGCGTAAATTACATTCCTACTGAGAGATTTGCTTCTTATGTGTGACAAGAAATCTTTTATACCCTGACATTCA
>VURO01012227.1:1952-15978 GCA_015108175.1 Pelvicachromis taeniatus
AGTCATGACTGCTTTCATTACAAACAGACTGTTCAAATAAATCAAGCCTCTCCCCCAGTCCCGGCCTTCTTCTTTCTCTCTGAACACCAGGCACATTTGGAGGCTAATGAGGGTGACAGACTGTGAAGTTGAGGCTTGTTTTAATCTAAGAACTTTTAGTAGCCCTATTTTATGTTGTGTATGTATTGGCTGTTAACATCAACTGGTTTTACTAGTTCATTCTGGTAAAAAAAAACCCATAGATACCAGGCATAAATAAGTAAGACTATGTGTCTTTTAAATGTTTACCTTGGGATGTGTTTTTTTTTCTTCTATATGCTATATATGTAGCTGGCTAATCGTTCCTTAAATGTGGAAGCCGTCCCAAAGCATTTATGCTGTTTGTCAGGCTAACTTGAAAATTTAGCAAAATGCAAAGCAAAGAAACTTCAAGTGTTACTTGCATATCTGTGCAATCCAGTGAAACAAACTGAGAAGAATAATCTTGTTTGTTGCTGCTTAGCTTCCACCGACTCTCCTCTGTCAGAGTCTGTTAGAAGATGCCCTCGAAAATTTGCTTTCTTTGTAAGTTCATTGCAGAATTTGACATAATTTTAAATAACAGCTGATCAGACTTTCCCAAACTCACTTCACACAGTTTTTTGCTGGTCTTCCAGCTCATGCTGCTCTTTTTATTAGGTTAATTGAGTGGCTTCTAAAAAAAACCCAACCTATCTTTTCTCACTACAGCTATAGAATGCCATAGAAAGGTTCACCCATCAAAAGTGGTTTCAGCAAACACATTAAACACACAAACAGAAATGTTTACCCTCCTAGTAATTTTCTGAGGAATTCCGAATGATAATCTGTAAAAGCCTGCTCTCCAAGCCACAGCGGCTTCTGTCAGTTCTCCAGCTCTTTCAAAGAAATCTCCTTAATGTTAATCTTGTCCATGTTTTAGATTCCAAAAGGCTGTAATCTGTTCCATGAATATATAATTAGGTATTTGCCTTTTTATAGAGCCTCCCTGCCTTTATGTTCAGCTGGTCAACCCTTCACGCAGACCGTTCATGCAGTGAAAGTGCATTTGGTTTCAGTCTTACATTTAGTTCTTCTTGTTTTAACTTAGGTCACAAAGATTGGATAAGAAGAGTAGGAAAGATGCAGTCATTGATATAACAAAGCTAAAAATAACATAATAAGTGTAATTAATAGCATTCAGGCATTTTGTTCCAAGACCCTGGCATTTTTACATACTGACTCGATGGGACATCTGAAAGATAACTCATGTTTAAGTTACATGTGTTACTAATGTCCATGACATTCTGGGCAGCAGGTCCAGAATTTTTAGACATGAACAGTCATACCTGAAGAGTGAAGTCACGATTGTCGGTGATTGCTTGGTTAGGCTCTAATCAGCAGGGTTTATGTTTTTATACCTGACCTAAACTGACCTCCACATGGTTATTACCACCGTGCCTACCTGGATTTTCTGCAGTTGCTAGGACAACTGGGGATACTAAATTGGCCATGAATGGCAAGTAAAGTCCTCAAAAGTACAGTTTTTTAAATTGTATGTATAATCATACATTGTTTAGTGTGTAACTATGTCTGCCAACAAATGAATGCATTCTGGTAAACTTAATTAATCCATTAAAAATACACATGAAGGGGCGACGGTTTGAACATGCCGCCATGTTGCCATCAACACTTTGGCCGAGATGAACAATGCCCTCTTGCCTAATTGCATTTTATGTATATGGATAGAAACAGTCAACATACATAGTACGCCAAAGTGGGAATAAAAATGTGAAGAATCTGGATAAAATCTCATTCTCTTCCTCCTCACCTCAAGCCTCTTCTCCTGAACTGAAGTCAGGAATCTAACACATGAAAATGTGCATAAACATGCCTCCTACAGAGTAAAGAGACATGGGTGTCCCTTGACCTGCCATAGACTCCTATTTTAAAATATCCAACGCTATAGCCGAAATAAACACATGTCCAGTACAAAAGACTTTCCTCTCCGAGAGAAGTGAACAGGGGTGAAATTTTTATAACTTAAAGCCAATGTGAGTGTCCGAGAGATGCTGACAAAACACAGTCAGTGGTAATTCTTCGTCATGTTTGTCGTTTTGTGATTTTTGTAGCATGTTCAAGTGCTCGAGAATTGGTGAACAAAATAGCCATTTACTTTTATGGTACTGCAAATTAGCCTCTGTGGAGTCTGTGTGAGGCCCCATATATAGTATAGCTGAGGTTTGCTAGCAAAACCTGCTAGTGTTAGCTGATAACACTTGAATATCTGCTCTAATATCTATGAAGTGGTAGACTCACTTAACATCTGATTCAAAACCTGCTTGTTAGTGTGTAAAATTTTCCACTGGCATCTGTTCTTTACTATTAGGGGAAAATGCTTAAAATGACCTCCATCCACAGTCCAACACAACGTCACAAAGTAATCATGTTGTGGTTTAGGTTAGCTTAAGTGTGCGCATGTGTAATGAGGTAATAAGGAGTTACAGGCTGCGTGTAATCAGCCCCTGTTGTTAATGGAAATAATTTTCTCAGTTGTTTACAATATTTCTATGACGACACTCGCGTACATGTAAAACTAACATACAGTCTCAAAATGAGCTCGACTTCTTCTAAACCACACTGACAGTACACGCTGCTGAAGCCCTTACAACTGAGAGCATTGCAGCACAGTGAAAAATCATATACAAGTATCTTCAGGCTTCAGCCAACACCCCGTGATCCAAAACAAAACCACAGTGGTGTTATCATCAGAGCATTTTAATACTGTTCATTTTCTCAGCATTACTTTTATGGCAAAAAAAAAATGTACACAGAAACGCCGTCGACAGACAGAAAGAAAAACATACAACGACAAAAATACAAGTTTCCCGAAATAAACAGGGAAAGTAGTGTAACGAGCATGTTGAAAATATTTCAAACATTTCCTTCTCCTAAAACTGTCTAAAGCAACACAGCGAGTGTTTCAGCTGATATGTTGGGATAATGGGAAAACACGAACATCTGTGGCTTTGTTTAAACTGGAGAATTGACCAAATAAAACAGTGAAAACAGAAAATGGTGGCTTGATTTTGAACAGTTCACGAGTGTTATATAAGGACAATATGGGGTTGGAAGCATGAAAAAGGGGACACAAAAACAGACGTGAAAACACACACATACACACACATCTGAACAATCAAACTCATCTAAGTTACTGCTGTTAGATAACTAAGAATCGAGTAAGGCCCTTTTTTGTCGAAACCCTGACAAAAATTGATTGCATGGTGCTTCATTTCTAGTTTGTAATTTGATTCAATGCCATATGTTGTGAGACAAAATAAAGGCTCTATTGTTCTCGAAATCCACATCAGCATGTAATATGACACTAAAAGATGTCGGTAAGGCTGTGGAGCAATGTTGCTCAGGCATTTCTCTGTAAACCTATTATAGTACGAATCCTTTTTTTAGGAAGGAGATATAAAAAAAAGATTTTTTTTTTTTTTTAAATCCTATCCCCAGACAGGAGAAAAAAAGAGATAAAACAGATACATTTCATTGCTTTTAGCATTTACATTTCACAGTCTGGTTGGCAGTAAACAAGCAAAACTACACAAGCCAATAATCGTCACTGACCAAAAACACACGATGGTGATGATTAAAGTAAAGAGGCAGACCAGTAAGAGAGTATGAGCAAACAGAAAGCTAAAGGGGTCACTGTCTAGACGATATCTCTGGAACGATACAGTCAGCAGCCCCAAGAGAAAACTAGTGCCTAAAACTCTAAATCTTTGAACTTCCTTACTTGGCACGTGTGTGCTGCTTTATAGGAGTGGGCTCTGAGGCTAAAGGCCTTTGAACAGTTTAAGGATCTTTGCTGTTCAAAAACAGTCTGAGCCTTGTTTAACTATGTCTTTGTGGAGTGGCGGCAGACCTGGCAGAGAGACTAAAGTATCTCACATTGAACTTTTACATTCACTTTGAATGTTGGAGAAAAAAAAAAAGCAGTCTGTATATTATGTAAAGATGGTTGAGTTTTAATTAAAGTAGTTTTATTTAACTACTCCTCGCTGCTTTCGGATTTCTGTTTTGGAGAATTTCAGCTTTTATTTAATTCTCCACTCAGGACAGTTTTAGCTACAAGTAACATAAAAACGATCAAAATCGACCATTTATGCATGGGTTTTTCAGGCAGGGACAATTACCGTTTAAATTCATGGTAGTAATACTGCATAAAAACAAAAGACATGCTAAAAATTCAAAAAGATGTGACACAAATGGAATACCGTAATATCACCTAAACACTAACAATCTGCCTCTGATGGCACAGAATGATGCAGGCAAAGTCCATTCCCATTTACCTTTCACAGCAAATTTATTTCCCACATAAAGCAAATGCTGTGAGATGTGGCAGAATTATGGTTCATGGGTCAGAAAAATCTAAATCTGCGCAAGACAACAAAATATACAGAGTTCACACAGCTCAGATGGTCTTCAGCTTATTACTAATTTTCGACATACTTTTATTAATTCCATTTGCTTTTGAGCATTAACCTTGTGACAGTCTATAAGTGGAACATTTGAAAGGAAAATCTGAATGTTTGTTTTTTTTCAGTGCAAGTCTTTTTATAATCCTTATGGTGCGGTCAGAGTTGGTTGACACTCCAGTTTGTACTGGTACGTGTGGTCCAGGTGTTTTCATACACACCAATGACATGTGATCCAGTTCTGAAGCTCAAACACTCAGGCACTTTCCCCATACCATATCTCCAAAATCCAGCAACAGGATTGCAACTCAGTCACATTGTTTCTGTTTTACAAACAAAGACATTTTAAAAAAAGAACTGTCAGTTACAGTTGCGTCAATGCAAAAGGCACTTCCGTTTTCAGTTCGCTAAGACCTTTCTAGTAAATTGCACTTAATTTAATCAGTTAGGTTTCACAACCATCCAATTCTACTTGATGATTTTAAAACCACTTCCTATTCATTGTCCCACGGTGATTTTGCAAAATTCCAATACGATGTCATTGTAATTTTACCATTCAGTGACTCTGAAATACATCATCCACTTTGTTGCGTCTCCTTTTGACCTTGAAAGGATAGTAAGTGCCACTTTTTGAATTTTGTATGTTTGCACTGAAAATTTGATTTTAATCACTAAGTGAGCCATAGCAGGATCAGGAACTCTTGATGGTCAGTCTTTACAAAATCTTCCCAACAGTTAGAAATAAGATGGTTTTAATGACGTAACATTGTTATTTGAAGGGCGGTGTCCTTGCACTAAGAGTGCTACATAGTCCAATCCCCCATTTTGTTGCATGTATGGAAGTGGCTGAGGAGTGAAACAATGATCAATCTCTGGCTGTTTGAGGGGTGTTGTACCATTTCCTCCATTCTCCAGACAAGTTTTTATCCCCTCCAGTTCCATGGGATCAGGATCAGTGGGGCCCAGCTCCAGCTCCAATCCAGAATTGGCCTGCCTCCTCTTCCTCAGACAGATGATTGTCCCAGCCACCACGGCCAATCCCAGCACCAGTGCCAGAGCAGCTAAAGCAGGTATTAGAGTATATGTCACAGATGTCTGTGTCTCCACCCAGGGCTCTGAGGATGTCACTGGAATCCCTTCGGTGCGAGCCTCTGTACACGACCCCATTTCAACAGAGTTGTTGGCCCTCGAACTGATTTTGTCTCCGAAAGGACTAGCACAGACCGAATAGGTACAGTTTGGTCTCAAACCACGTAAAGTGTATTCAGGATAGTTAGGTGGAACATTCAGTATAATGGGTCGGCGATCAGGCCCTGAGAGGTTACGGTAGGTCAACTTGATGCCACGAATATGTGGCTGTGTCTTGATAAACCGGTGCAGGTCAAGAAGGATTGATGTGGAGGTCACCTGACGTGAACTGATGGCATCAAGTTTATCAGGCATCTCAGGGGTAACTATAGAATCTTCAGTTGCTGGTGGTTGAGGAACATCATCCACATTTTCACAGTAGAGGCCAGACGTTCCAGACAGACACAAACAGCCGAGTTCTCCCACTGGGTCAAAATAACAAGTGCCACCATTGAGGCAGATGTTTGGTGGGCAAAAGTGCTCGTATTGCCCACTGGTGGAGCTTGGGAAGACTGGAGGTTCTGTTTTTGGAGAGATAGTCTCTTCACTAGGTGGTGGAGGAGGAATTGCATTGGTATGGGTTGTTCTTGGAGATGTGTATGGCAACTGTGGAACAGGAGTACTTCCAATGGGAGAGCCCATTTGTAATGTTGTGGTTGATGGACATCCAAAATCTTTGTGATCCAGTTCTGAAAGCATCTTCCCAGCATTAACTAGAGGAAAGTGGCATCTGGTCTCTTCATGTCTCTCAAGAATCACTTTCTTCTCTTTTAGCCAGACAGGGAACCAGGCTAACGGGCACAAACAGTCAAATGGATTCTTAGCTGCTGTCAGGGTTTTTAACTTGGGGAATGTGTGAAAAAAATGTGGTGGGAATCCCTGGAGATTAAGACTACTGAGATCCATTTCTTGAAGCCCAGATAGTTTATCAAAGTCCTCCACCCTCAGCTCACCCAATGGGTTGCCAGCCAGGCTCAGCTTGGTCAGCCCTTTTAGGAAATCATGTTTTAGGGCCCTGGGCACCTCATTTAACTGGTTTGATGAAATATCTAGCTCATGAAGATTCTTCAGGGAGGCTATGAGATCCTCATGTACAGTAGTAAGCTTTAGAGAGGCCACCTTAAGTGTCTCCAGGTGGGGAGTCTGTAGGTCTGAAGGATTCAAAGTTGGGATATTGTTGTTGCTGAGGTCTAAAAGGAGAAGACTAGGGAACTGAAGTGATGGGAGCGAGGTTAGCTGATTCCCTTGCAGCTTTAGTTCTAGCAACTTTTCTAGACCTTCAAAAGCTTCCAAATGAATGCTTTGAATGCGATTTGAATGGAGATACAGCCTCTCCAGTTGTACCAAGCCAGAAAAGCTGCCTTTGGATATATGGGTAATCTGGTTAGTGGATAAGTCTAAGTTCTTCAGCTTTGACAACATCTCAAATACCCCGTCCGGAATCTCTGTAAGCTCATTCTGGCTCAGATCTAAAAGCTGCAACTCCACTAGACCTTTGAAGTCTTCTTGAGTCAAAGTAATGATGGCATTATGGAAGATGTAGAGATTTTGTGTGGTTGTTGGTACATGGGGCACAATGGGGGCAGGAAGATTAATGCAGAATATCGACCCCTGCGTCGGACAGTTACAACTCGATGGGCAGTCAGACGATAACACCAGCCCAGAAGACAGGACAAAGAGCAGGAAGTATTGTATCATGGCGATGAAAGGCTTCCAAATCTGAAAGACATAAAATGGGATGGTTAGTGTCAGTCATTAGTTGTTTGATAAGGTGGCCATATTTAAAAGACAAAAGGAAACATAAAAATGGGTAAATCATAAATAGCTCTGCAGGTAATATAAATTACTACTCTTTGAAAAAAATGAATGTTATTTAAGAATTTTCTCAACCTAGTACTCAAACTCTAATTCTTTTTCTTTAACAACAAATGGAACAGTTCAATAAAACATGTCAAAAGGAAGAAATTCAAGCATCAGAGAACATAGAAATATAGGAAAATACAATGAGGTGATACACACATACTTATGCTAAATAACAAAACTTTGTTTCCATAAACACAAATATGTATACAAAATATAACACCTAGAGCCTCATTATAGTGGCTTTGCTTTTTCATATCTGTAATGATCGTACTCCCCAGGGATAAAGGCCCATAGGTTAAGTGAGAGGTTAACACAGCCCACCCAAGGTGACTATTTCTGGGTAGATAAGAAGTCAATTCAGCCACTTCTTAATGTTTATGGCATCGTTTTTAGCCCGTGAAACCCAGTCTGCTGCAGCGAAGCACGACATGCACAGCCGCAAGCCTCCTGTATACAAACATATCCGAGGCGAATATGGTTTGCTGACAGACACATTACACTATTGTTTTATAGTGACAAAAATTTAAAAAAAGACAGAAAAAAACTGGAAAATTCGAAGAACACATTAAAAATTTGTAACAAATTGTTCTCATTTTCCAGTGAATTTATTTACACCCCTGCATAAAATACAATTAAGTCTTAAATCTCAACCTGCTTCCCTCTCAATTACCACCACATTACAGCACAAGATTTCACAAAGCAGTGTCCAAACACCGCTCTACAAAGAGATAATTGTGAAGCTTCTATACTTTCCCCACTTTTATCACATATATTATAGTCACACTATAGGAAGAATAAAAATAAGTCCCGTGTATGCAGCTGACCCAAAAATAAAGTAAACACACAAAAAAACTCCAACAGGTTTATACACACTTAAATGCATAACTGCTGTGTAGTCAGTAAAGAAGTTTTAATAAAGTGTCTGGCTCGAGTTCAGAAACAGTAACAAACTGTTCTGCTGCAGAATAATGACTGGTGTAAAATTGTTTTAACTTATAAATATGTTGTGTGTTTTTTAAATCACATGTTTAAATGTTCCTATTATGGTACACCATTTGTCACTGTGCATTTCAGTCTCCATCCTTAACATTACATCAGCTCATTGTCTTTCATCTATCCCTCTCTCCCCTCCACTCCCTTGGCCTGGTTTCTATTTGTTAAACTCTCGCACTATTGCCCTTTCCAGGACTCCTGAGGCGGAAGTCAAGGAGAAACCTAAGATGTTTTATTAAAGTCAGGCATGCACACATAGGATCATACCTCTGTTTACTCCCTGCCCTAAGTCTCCCCCATTCATTCCCTTCACCTCATAACATGAGCAACGCAGGAGTTTGCAATATTCTGGGAAATTCTTTATGTAGTGACAAGAGAGGAAAAAAGTGGTGCTGACAAGTCTTTTGAGCACAACACAAGATTTTCTTTATTTTTTGGGTGAACCAGTAAGGACGATGCTCTGTCCTGCTGCTCTCAGTTCCCTGTTAACTTAAAGACAAACTTTTATTAAACTGGACCAGTATCATGTTTTTAATGCTGTTCTATACAGACGACAGCACACTGACATCTACTAGTCATTTTAACTAGTGTCTGACCGTTTAGCTGAAAAAACAAAAAAATAACTTAAAGACATGTTTTCAGACTCAAGGATACTGGTGTGAGTAATTCTGTATCTTGTGGCAGTTTATCCTGCAACGCAATATATCCATCATTCAGCTTTGTTTCTGCTTCACCAGAGAGGTCACCAGTTCGCTGCAAGGCTAACCTTGGCATCGCTTTGTTTTAGTCACCAAACCAGTACTAGTGGGGAAAAAACAACCAGACAAAAGCTACAAACACAAACCACAATGCACACCCTAATGCACACAATGAAAAGGTCTGAAAGCTGACAGCGTGCTCCACTGAACTATTCCTGCTATGATGGGCTTTTGTTCAGGAGGATGTCTTCATTTAAACACACTGCACTCCAGAGTCTGGACCTTTCTTCGTGTGAAGTCAATTGTTGTTTACAGAACATTATAGTTTCCTTTCAGTTCTTTAGGGTGCTACCTCTGACACACTTGCTAAGTGAATAGTGTGATGAAAGGAGAGGAATGACTGGAATATGAATGGTTAGAGTATTACACTCTTTAAGCTAGCCTTTATAAGCTTTTATAGAATATGTTTGCAAATCCAAGTCTGTAGGTAATCTTGAGGCCTTGCTCTTGCCAACCAACCAATGTCAGGGCATGCATGTTTACAGCCTCTGTGAATGTTCTACTTTTAGGATCAAAAATATGATGATGGGTCTGAGCCTAACAAGCCCTTATTCAGACATCCCAACAGTAATGGAAAGAACCATAATACAAGATTTACCTTAGATGCTGTACGTATGGGAATGTTGCTGCACTAGACCTCGCAGTATTCCTGTTGTGATTGAAACCTGTAAATGTGCTGATTCTGACATATAATCCAAAGGCGTACACAACTTATCAGCAGTAATAGTAACATTTTCATGTTCTCAGTGACTCAATTATAATTCTCTGAATTTTAGCTTGTATAAGCATTTCATGAGCAGTTTCCATTTTTCATGCTTTACATAAAGAAAAAATACAATGTGAACTACACTGTCGCTTTGTGCCTGTTTACTAAATCACTTTCAAAATATTTTTTATTAACAATGTCAATTAACAATAAGCTGTAGCTAAAGTATTGTAGCTGTGTGCTTGATATCAATATCAGTTGGTGTAAATCATTTTCACAGTCATCTATTAAAACGACATTTCTGACCAGAAATATTTTCCCAAGACCTATAAAACTTACCTGACGTGAGACAGCAGCAGTGTTAATTAGTAAAACTTGAATGTGTATGCTTTACTTTCTACATCTTTGTTTAATCTTGACCATCGTTAATTTCAGTCAAGTAAAAGGAAAATAAGTTGGCAAGGCTTTTAGATAAGTGTTAAACACCAGTTTGGCAGGCCAAATGAAATGCCTTAAAGAAAATATTTTCAAAGAGCTTACAGGAAAGCACATTTATTCTTAACTTTCTGCTTCACAAACACCTCATCTATTTTGAAATTTCAAAGGAATGACAGGATAAGTAGGAGGGGAAATAAGTAAAGCTTAAAGCTCAGTCTCAATATAAGCACTTTAAGTTCCTCTGTTTCTTCTGCTGTCTGATATTAACCGGGTGCCAACATCATAAAGCCAAGAATCTGCCAAGCACAGCACTCCAAAAAAAATGGATGTACACAGTGCACACAAGTAATCCTGCATTACACTGCAGTAATAGAACTAGTTGCAAAACCAGTTCTCTTTATTCTTTCGTACATGTATAATTAAATGTGCCTGTTTCCTGTTGTCACAGTAGGACTTAATGGCACACAGCATATCCTTAGCCATGGAGGCTGTGTGTTGAAAGGAGAACGTGCTCATCAGAAGATGAAAATTAAACACCCAACCTGCAGAGCAGAATCGCTCACAGGTCTGAATGTACTCACAGAGGCACGGCACACATTCCTGCACATGTTCACGCCAGGAGACACACACAAACACAAAGTCTACAACACAGCTGGATTCTGTTACCCACAATACACTGCAGCCATCTCTCACTGTGAGACAGAATGAGAGGCCCACATAAACTTTAGTGCTCCCCTGTGATAAGAGGTGGGCAGCAAGAATAAAGAGAGATGGGGAATTGCAGAGAACGAGTGTGAGAGGTAAGATGTTGAAAAATTACTGGTTAGCTAACGGCTGCCACCGTTCATCCACAATTTGCTGAACAAAGACTCACTCCTCTAAAGCTAAAGTGCATGGCAAAACCCAAACATGATAGTGCTGTGTATTCTCTCATAGCAAGGTGCCAGGAGTCTTGAAAACTATGGTAACTTGACGACATAAGAAAGAAAGTTCCACAGCATTATTATAAATTCAACCTTTTTTTGAAAATCTAGAGAACACGGCTTAAAAAGTTAGATGAGGTATGAAATGTGTTGTTCCAATTTTGATCTATTTTATTTATAACAAGAACATCAAGAAATCTGAGCAGGCCTCAAAACATTCTGCCCAACTTTTGGTTTGTTGCTATGACTTCTGCTCCATCAAACTTTATTGGACTGATGTCACCATTTTCCCAAATGTCGGCAATGAAATTAATGAAAAATAAACCTCAAACTAGTAGTTGCTATGAATCATAATTTACCTCAAAAAGAATATATGCTCTCTATCCCTTGCAATGGCTGGCTGTATTGTATTGTACAAAGGAGAAGTATAGCACTGTTAATTGTCAAGAATAGGATCATAAGAAGCACAACAATGGAAACAAGATTCTTTGCAGAAAACGTGTTATCTGACGCATGACTTTAGGGTTTTTGCACTGCCATTTCTCCTACTGAAAACTGCTATTTGGTCACTGGATTGTAGAGATAGATGCTGCTCTTATCAATGATTATCATGATGACCCTTGAGATGAAAGTCATATCAGAAAATTTAAAAATAGCAACTGCACTAGAAGTAATCCAGAAATGCGCAAGGAAACAACCATGAAGGGGAAATCATCCAAATTTCAAACACCTTTGGTGAATGTTGTAGGTTCAAGATAGCTTGTGTTGAATGTTAATATGTAAATTACGGAAGATTTGCAGAGTTTTTACTCTTACCAAAGGTTGTGCTGCGTTTCCCTCTCTAGGATGTCCTGATCAATAACCAATGCAAAAGGGCAGAATAAATTTAAACCATTGTTGTTGGGGTGCTGGTTTAGCTTGGATGAGTTGGATGAGCAGGCGACCATATGTTGAATGGCTGAGAGTCGTTCTGCTCATCATTCCTATCTGGTATAAGTACTAAGAAGGCTACCCAAAGCCCTGGTATTAATATATTTACCCCTCATACCAGCATTATGCAGATTGGTAAACAGAACCAACTACAATGGCTGTGTAAAAGTGCAGCAGTCATTTCGATAAAGTGGTCGGAGACAAGGTAAATAATTCACATTTGTTTTTCTCCTGACACTCGATTGGATGATGGAGAGACTGGCAGATGTGAAAGAAAAAACATCAGTGGTGAGGGTACAAAGAAGTAGAGTGGAGATCGATTGTGTTAAAAAATTGTTCTGCAGGAAGATTATTTCATTTTCTTTTAGAAATCAAAGGAGTCTTGATTTAGTGGTACCAATTCTCCCAAAGTGAAATATCGTGTTACCCTAATGCTTTAAAAGCTTACCAGTAAAATCAATTTAACAAGATCTTTCTTTCTAAAACTCTTACCCCACAAAGGTTTTGTAAGAAGATATATTATAGCCAGTGCACTGTATGTGTACTGTACTGGGGTTGCACAGGAATGTAAAAGTACATGGACAAACAAGGATATTATATAAAAAAGATTAAGGCAAAGTAAAGAGAAATGTTGTCCTGATGGGCGTCCTACATGAAAGTTCAGCTGTGTAAAGGATTTTGTGGTTGAGCAAGTCTCTTTATTTTACCATGACCTCAAAAGTTATGATGCCTTCCAGGATTAGTTTGTTAATCTGAGCCTGGCATGATGTCTTTTCTTTCTTGCCTTAGAAACATATAACGGCGAGTTGCATCAATCTTACCTGGATAGAAAGTCAGCAAGCCTGAAAATTTATGTTCCATCAACTATTCTCATAACCCAAGTAGCAGACTTCAAAAAAGTATAACAGGAATGACAATTCATGCTTGTGTCCTCAAATGAATGTATAATCAAGGCTTTATGGTTTGAGATTACCAACGCAATGACTGTAAATACAAATCGTCCAAAAACTATAAATGACAATCCAAGAATTACAGGAAAGCAAAGGAAATGTTTATATATTGTAGTGTTTTCTCAGAGATTTGATTTTTACTCATGGGAGTAGTACTTTAGTACTAGTTTTCTAAAGTGCCCCTCTCCAAATATACTTAATTAAAAAGTCTTTTGTGTGAAAAAATAGCAGAGAAAGATAATCTGCTCTCTCCGATGAGCCTCTCATTCTGCATGAGCCACATGAAAGACACCACAAATAAATTACATTAAAAGCTTACCGTAAATTCCGGACTATAAGCCGCTACTTTTTGCACAAGCTTTGAACCCTGCGGCTTATTGTCCGGTGCAGCTTTTCTAAGGCTTTTTCATGATTTTTGTGACATCGTAAGAGGATTTGTTTTGGTTTGTTCCGCCATTTTGCCTGGCGGAAAGGCATGTGATCAGACACCGAAAAGAGTGATATGTTGGTCACATGTCCGTCCGCCAACCAAAGTAGTGCCGTACGAATTAGCGCGAAAAAGAGACTAGATTAGCAAGCTGGCTCTGGCTGGCCCTGTACCCATATCTGCAGCAGGTCTCCAAGGTGAACAGCCTCTGGCATGTTAGAACAAGGAAGCTAAGGGAAGTCGGCAAGTCAGATCCATTTCGGAATAAGGATTGGCTCTAAGGGCTGGGTCGGTTGGGCGGCGGTGCGCGGCCCACTTTGCGGGGCTCTTCCAAGGCTGGTGGAGCAGTCACTCCATTGCCCTCCACCTGCAAGGCGGGCCGTGCACCGCCGCTACTAGCAACTAGCCCGCTGGCTAGCGCTACTAGCC
>VURO01012228.1:15921-38544 GCA_015108175.1 Pelvicachromis taeniatus
GCATGGACATGAGATCACACACACACACACACACACACACACACGCACACACACACACACACACACACACACACACACACACACACACACACACACACACACACACACACACACACACACACACACACACACACACACACACACACCTTAGCACACAGACATGCACACACTCACTATAAACTTGGAGCATGCACACACCTAATAGTTTCAGACCCTGGTGCTCAATCACTACACACATATCACTGCTGCTCTTCCCTATGTCTACTGATACTCAAGTAATATTTTCTCTTTCGCTCTCAATCTTCCTGATTCACCATTTGATAAATCTGGCCCTGACACTGTTGTTATCTTCATCTCTTTGAATGGTTTTTTCTCCAGCTACTGCACTTATCGTGTTAGGCGAGAAATCAACAGCATTTCTACCAAGATATAATCCTTTTTACAGTGTGAACATACTGCTTAAAGTCAGAATTACCTCACAAGAAGAACAAACAGAGTAATGGAGGGTCATAGAGTTCCCTAGCTATTGTTTCACCACCGCCAACATCATCAGTAAAGAAGGGCAAAGAACACATTTATCTCACAGGCTATTATAGATCGTATTACTCTCTCCTTTTTTATTCCAGCCTACTTATAACATAAATACAGGCCATCTATTTAACAGGATTAGGGGATAAGGCTGCTTTCCACTTGACCAGGCCAAAAGCTCCACACAGAAATCCTTGGTTATCTCACAGCCTTAGGCTAATACTTGTGCTAACTGCTAACACCTTCATCCAGAGAAAGAAAAGACGAGGGCTGCTCAGATAGAAGTGATCCAAGCCAGTGGGCCTCTAGCCTGGGTGATTTATCTCATCCTCTGCCTGCTGCTTGGGGAAAGTGGAATAGGAGCATGTGGCCTGCACAGAGTGTGGCAGAACTGCCTCATAGCATTGCTTTTGTCTCAAACCGGGTTCATTTAAAGAGCACAAAAACAAGCCAATAAGCTGTTTTTCCATGCGAACAACATTTAATTTATTTTAACATTTAAAATATTCCACCATTCTCTTAAAATGCTTCCTCCAAAAATAACATTAAATCAATCTGTGTTTAAATCAAACAATGGCTTCAGCGCATGCACACTGCCAGAACAGTTAAAACATATATGCAGTTAAAACTGTACTAGACTGGTCACGCTGGCAACAGCCTGTTTGTGGGTTTAACAATGTAAATCCACACTGACAATAGCCACATTCAAAAGACTACAACTCCAGTATGCTGATTGAACTTTTGGCATGTTTGTGTAACCATTTCTCATCCTGCATGTTTTTTCAATGGAGCTGGATCCATTTTAGCTTTGCTGGTGTTGCCACTGTGGAAGGACTGTAACCCTGGTAATAAAACCCAACCTTGCATTGTATAATTAACGCTGTGAAAATATTTATTCTACCTCAAACACTGATCTTTTCCATATCCTAACTGAGAAATTTCTCCCGAACTTGTTCTGCCTAACTAGAAACTAAATGGATACTAAGAGGTCGTGAACAAGTGTTTTAGCCTAAGCACCGAACTGCGTAACTGATTCGAAAACCATCCGATTCTAATGAACCCTGTGTACGATGTGCATTGTCAGTGCTTATTTTATATCAAGTGGATTGTTTGAAATGGTGCAAAGAACTGAGATGATCATTTGCTTTTTTTGTGCCACAATAAGAAAAACACATATTTGTTCCTTTTTTTTCCCCTCATTGTCGTTCCATGTGCAAAATCCTTGTTTCTGCCTCCCCTCTCTCTGTGATTATTTCTACCAACTGTTGGTATTAAAAACTCAAACAACCCGCCTCTTAAATATCTTATATCACCAGACCAGTTAGCAACAAGTGTGAGCAATTCGGGGCTACAGTGTGTGAGCAGTGCTTGGTTTAACTCTACCTTCAACAGTTTTGTTTAAATCTTTTGTTTAAAGAATGGATTTCATGCCACTGAGCATTTGGTCTGGAGGATGGAGTTAATAAAAGTACATTTTAACTTTAATATGGAAATTACTCTTACAATGATGCAAATTAGTCCATTACAGTTATGACATATGACCTAATCACTTCAATGTTTGAACAGGCATGTTGACAGCCCCTAAAAAGTCTAACGATACAGTGTCAGGTTTAAGACTTGTTGAGATCAGTCCCATGTTTGACACCATCTGACTATTGAATGCCGGAGAGGGAAAACTACATATGAAACATAGTTATGCTCGTTAATAGTCTGCAGTTCTCTATATTTTCATGTAGGGGGTGTGGAAGAGGGCTAATCTCACAGCAGAAAAGAACGAGATGCTCCATCCCTGACATTATAAAAGATCAAGGAGTTCTAAAAGGTCGCCGTTGCCATATTCTCATTCTCAGTGGTATTGACACTTGGTATTTCTCTGATCTTTTGCTCTAATTAAAAAAAAAGAAAGAAAAACAGTTGCCACGGCTGCAATTGAAGTGTGTTTGTGAGTTGGTCGTTGTCTACGTTGCAATTTTTTGGGGGAATGTGTGTGTATGTAGTATGTGTGTGTTTGCATGCACACACTTACACCAGGGCAACAAGACATTCGAATGGACTATTTCAATTTATATCATGAAATCAATTCCAAGAAAATCTATTTTTGCTGATGCTCAGTTCAGAAGGTAATAATGGAGACTAGAGAAAAAATACACTTTGTGATTAACAGTCTGAGATCGGCGAGGCACTGACAGCAGCAGCTTTGTTCTGATGTGCAGCCTTGTCCCAGTTTTACAGTTAATTGACAAAGACAACAAATAAACAAATAGAGGTATGGCAGGAGATGGCCTAGTCAACTTTAAATTCACACATCTTTTCATAATCACCTTGCTAGCATTAATACGCTCCTTTGTGGTATGATGCCCACCATGTTATTGTTTACTGTCCACCCACCGGTCACAGTTGGTTTACCATGTCTGATAACGATGTTTTTGTACAGCCACAGGTGATGTCAACTCTTTAACGCCATCCAACAACTCCAAATTCATCACTTGCCACCTTCAAATAACTGTCAGTGAAGAAATCAATACTTAAGAGCACGCAAAGAGTTTTGGAAGAAAAAATCTAAATGAACACAAAATCTAATGTAAGCTGGGTCCTTCTGTCCACAGCACAGCCTTAGAGAGATGAGACAGTGTCAACATTTTCAGCTCATGATGCAGCATGCCAGTGAGACAAACCCATGTAAACTGGAACTCTTTTTATTATCAGCTTGTTTTTAAAGAGAGGATGTTACAGCCCACGAAAGATATTACAATCCCAGTGAGAGGATGAGGTAAGCTGTAAGCACCGGCATGTCCTGACACAAGTTCATCCCATGTGTGTGGAATCGAAAGAGTACTGAGTTATGATGGGCCAGTGTTTGCTTTATAGCAAGTTTGGGCAGAGTGAAGTGAAGACAAGCTTGAAAGAGACACGGTGCATATCCCAACAGTGACTTATCACTGTAAGGGAAACAACTTTGAATTAATAGTTACTTCAAAAAAAAAAAACACTTTGCAGTGTGATACGAAGTGGCTCAAAAATCCTACCACTCACTTGACTTCATTGCAAAAAGTGTCCGCCATTTCACAATTCACCTATCAACCATAAAATAAATAAAATGGACCCTACTATTCAGTGTGAAGTGCAGGAATGTCAAGTTTGATTTTGTATACAGTGTCTCTCAGTCAGGCATCTGCCTTCCAGGTGGCCCAAGCAGGATTAGTCAATCAACCACGTATGCAACAATTTCTCTGGGCATGTGTCGATAAATAGCAATAATCAATACACTGATCATGCTGTTGCTATGTGAGCACAGAACAATGCAGGCAGTCACCCCTACACATAGGTGCTCTGTGGCAGTGGGAGTGCCTTCACAGGACTCAGGATGACGGCAGAAACAGGTGCTGGAGCTTTTCAGAGATGGAGAAGCAAATTTGTGTGTATGGTCAACATTTAAATGAGAAAAAAAATGGAGAAGAAGTAGATTAACCACGTGAATCACTGATAGCAAGCCAAATATAAACCACTGTGTTAATCCCATGTAGTTCAGTACTCCCAAACACTGGGAAGTACCCACTGTATACACACCCACAACTGGTGAGTTCAATTCAAGTTCAGTGAGAACTTCTAACTTAAAAAAAACAACAAAAAACACACCAGCAGACATCCACAATACCCTCTAATCTTACTGCTCCCTCTAAGAGTCTTTGACTAAATCTGTCTTTCACTCTGCAGGAGCAACCTTAAATCAACATAATCACCTAAACACTGCAAGCATCAACAACATATTCTCCGTAAGTTAGATGCTTGACAGGTAACACATGAATCCACGAGGAACCTTCTTACTTCTTGAGAGGATGTATGGTGGAATTGAAAGGGAGAAAAATGAGATGGAGACAGAGGGAGGACCTGTGGATATTTTTCACACCTAAAGATGAATAAAAGTATTTAAGAAACAAATCCTGATTGAGGCTGTCATAATTCATGCATGACTGGGTTAAATAACAATAATTACAATGACACACGTCATACATCTAAGGTAACATTAAACGACCAGTGGGTGGCCGGGTATGGAGTGACACATCAGTGTCCAATGTAGAGGTTTATGTGCAAGTATACCATCAACACTGACACAAATACAGGAAAACAGCCTTTGAATAGCTGTCCACTGTAGTGACCACTATGCGTGAAAGGGTTAAACAAATGAGCTGGAAAGTTGTCCATTATTTCCTCTATAGGTTCCACATCCCTAAAAACTGGGATAGATCCAGAGTTTTTTACTGGTTTAGCGCCCTTACATTAGCACTCTCTCCAACATATGTACTCATCACTAGACACTAGACAGATCACGACTGTCTTGTGGCATCAAAGCACGGAAGTACTTGGCAGCTGGAAGTGTCAAGTAAAATCCACAAACACATCACACATGGCCTACTGTATACTTTAACATCTGTCTCGCCATACAGCTGCTGTCTTTCTGTGGCTTCAGTAGTTTTTATCTAAATGAATTTTCCAAATAGAAAAATGTTAATATAATGTTTAATGTTTAATTTAAAAGTATAATGTTTAATAGTCACAGTGACTTTAAACCAAAATCACCAGGGTTCTGTTTAAACTGAAATAAGTAGTAGTAGATTTTTAGTTATCTTATAACTTTAACACTGTTTTTTTTTATGTTACTGGAAAAAATGTCGTCATGGAAGGCTACATAAAGAAAATTGTATAATATGGCCCACAACTAATGGTGAAATTCATCCAGATTTAAAGTGGAATTTCTTGAAATTAAGTGTAATTTAATTTGTGTACCAAACAGATGCACTATTCAATTGTCCTCTTATATTGCAAATGAAAATATAATAAGGATAGTTTGCCTTTTTCTGCTTACACACACAAAAATAAACACCATAAAATTTTGCAGGACGTAGGCCAAAGTGATCTTATAATGATGGAGCCAATACTAACTTGATTTTGTCTTTCACAAACACTGTTTGACTAAACAAGCAGAACTTCAAAGGACTGTAAGAAAACTACAACAAATTGAATTGACATGAATGAATAAAGGCTCTAATGTAATAACTGGTTTTGCATTAATATGTGAACCCACAATTGAACATGCCAGAAATAACAAAGGACTATTGTTACAATCTAGGCACAGTTTTACGTATACTTTTTATTAGTAATAAAGTTTGTAAGCAATTTATAATTTGTTTAAAATTTACATTTAAATTTTTTTGTTTATTTGCACTCTCTTTTTTCTGTTCTTTATTTTCTTTTATGATGAAGGTGAATGTGAGCAGGAGGAGAAAAAATCACTGTCACTATTGTATCTAGATAAAATAAAACATGCTTCTTTACGCCTCAGACACAAAGGCCTGGACACCATAGTTTGTGTGGAAGAAAACCTACTTCTCTGTAATTTCCTGTAATTAATTGTTTCCCTTCAAAAACCTATTAATTTTACTCCTCGATTGGTAAGCATTCATAGGTGAATTAATTCAATCCAGAGGAGTTACACCCTTTGCCACAGTCAGTATTATACAGTGCTACCCAAAATTAGATTGGTCTTTGACAGAATGCTGACATACTTAAGAGTAACACTTAAAAGAGATTTAACAGCCCTTGTTTGTGTAAGCTAAGCTTGCTCAGGAATTTGGTGACCAAAGAAAATGCACTGTACTTACCTTTGATGTGTTTATCCCAAGCAGAGAGTATAATAATAAAGCATCCACATCAAATGCTGTGGGATTTAATTACACATCAGCCTCACCTTCTCTGACATCCCACTGTGCGCTCATTTCTAAATATCAAGAAACATGAAAAATGGGTAATAAAAACTAATAGATCGGAACTGATAGAGTTGTGTATGTTGCTGTAATTTTCACAGCATGAGGCAGCAAGTATTAAATTATTGTTACTGGCTGACATCCATATGCCAATAACAGATTGGCAGGCTAGAATTAGAGATGGGGCCTGTCCCAGTGAGAGGCAGGCTGCCTGCCAGACACACCTAACTCTAATGCCAAATGACCCCCGGCCCATTAAACTGCTGCAAAATAAAAAGGGTTAAAAAGTGAAAGCTATTTAACAATAAAATCACCTGGTTCATTACTGTGTATCTGTTTATGTGTGTATATACATAGATAGTAGCGGCGTAGATTTGACAGTTCCTTGATAACTCACTGTCTGTGCAATCGCTGATATCCGTTTGGATTATATCGACAAACTAGGGTTGAGTGTTTTTGTAAATACTTCTCATTCTCGATGTAATACTCTCCAGCTGTAAAAACACTGGCTCAGTGCTGATGCTCGTTCATCATAGCCCAACTGCTGCCAAAATACACTGAGAAGAGCTCAAAACCCATGCAGTACATGAGCACATAAAAGTCAATACGCAGTGTTCACATGATTGCATGCACCCTTACAATTATTGTATGAAATCACCACAAAATGGATTGAGATTTTAAAAACAACTTAAGCTTTACATCAACCTCTATTAAGCCTTTAACCTCACTAACACTGTTGTCTACCGTACTACTGTAGCAGTGTGATCTTTCAGGGAGTATGATGGCTAAAAGTGAGATCAAAAAGGTCTTTTTGGTCATTGTTTTCCCCCCAAAGTTTACAATAACCACTGTATGTCAAGGTCTGCGCACCGTGTGGAGTGGAAAGTAGTGAACCCAAATGCAGATGAACGAAACGTGGAAACGGAACTGGATGATAACAAAAGGCGTGCCTTTTATTGGGGCAGAAAAAGAGAACGTGAACCAAACACGGAAAACCAGATAAATGGCAAAAAGGTAAGGTGGCGAAACTAATGAGGAAAAGGTAAACTGGGAAAACTAAATACACAAAAATCAGGAAAACTAAGAAATACAGCACACAGGAGGAGAGCACAGCTGGGAGTAATCACACACAACGAGACCAGGAGAACGCCAAACTGAAAACACTAAATAGGAAAAACGAGACAGACACAGAGACACCGAAACAATGAGAAGCACAGACATGAAAACATAACTTGACTGGACGTGACACAAGGAACACAGGGGAGGCACAGAGACAGAAACCTAAAGACCAGGAACTATAAATAACATAAGCAGAAAACAGTAGTGAGCATCAAAACTGTGAAATACAACAAATCCAAGAATATAACGTAATCAAAAAACACAAAATGCTGGGTCCCAGACCCGTAACATGACACAGTAGCTATTGCAACAGGATACTACTAGTATATCTGCTGACGATTTCCTTTCAACCATTATATTAAAGTGGTGAGGTTCATCTGCCTGACAATTCAACAAAGCAGACATATGACATTTAAAGGCTTAAAATGCCGCAAAAATAAATAATAATAATTGTAATGTTCATTGTAGTGGCCATTATACAAATATATGTACACTCCGAGGACTAATTATCCACACAAACACAGTGTACACAAGTACTTATTTAGTACACAATCTCTCTGACACACACACATGCAAAGCAAATGAAAATGCCTGGCTGTCTGTGTCGGCTGCCAATAATGTATTCGGCTGCACACCCCCAATATTTACCAAGCTCTCTGTGTCTGCCGTCTCCTTAAAGGTGAAGACACCTCAAAATGTCTCTGAAGATCACCAGCTGGAATAGACTTTTAATGTACAATGGGGAACACAGCATCACAACACACGATTAATGAACATATCGCTATATAAACCGTAAGGGAACACAGAAAAGGCAAACAATGATGTAGCTGGATGCCAATTATCTTTCAGTAATGACAGTGGCCTATTCAAGACTCCCTCAGCTAACAGGGAAACATCAAGGATTGAAAAGATGGGCAGAATGAATCAGATACACCTGAGGCCTGCACCACTGAGCAGGATTAGGTAACCTCGGGTTTAACTCGGTACTTTCAAGAGGTTGCAAAAGGTGGTTTATTTCATCCTTCAGCACATTGCCATGGTAACTTATGCTGTGGGCCTAACCTGCAGCTTATATTTGGAAAAGAAGATCAACATGTACAAAACTACCTTGTGATGACCAAGCTACTCACTGGAAAATTCTTGTGAGTCATTCTTGGAAAAACCCTTATTTTGCAGATTACAAAAATAGGAGCATATGTTTTAAAGGCCATCTTTCACTGATGAGCATCAATAGAAAATATAAAACCTTATTCATTGCATTTTGCCCTGCTGGCTACAAAATATATCGAAGCTATGAGACTAACAGGATTAATTGTAGTAATGTTACCTTTGACCTAGCAACTGTGGATCGTGCATATAATTTGCAAGTCGCACAGTTTAACAACACTGAGGCTGAAAAAGAAAGGAGGCAAAAACTGTCTTAAACTTTAGACTATTCAAGATTCAACATTCAAAGCGTTTTTGTCATATGTACAGAAGAAATAGCATTTCTCTGTGCAATGAAATTCTTCCTTTGCTGTCCATACATAAATGCCAAGTTAGGTAAGGGTTAAAGAACAGGATAAAATAAAAGATAAATAAGGAGATAAATAATGAAAGATAAATCAATAAGTACAAATAGGTAAGTGCAATTAAGTGTGCCGATGTTGATGGATGTACAAGGAGCTTAATGTGCAAAAGTGGCCTGATGTGCAAAATTGCAGTTGAGGTAGGTTAGCCGTTCAGGAGTCTGATAGTGGTGGGGAAGAAGGAGTTGTTGAGTTGAGATGTTCTAGATTTCCCACTTCTGAACCTTCATCTCAAGGGCAGAAGTGTGGACAGTCCGTGTTGAGGGTGTCTGGGGTCTTTGAGGATGGAGGCAGCTCTCCTCTGAAATCTGCGATGGTAGATGGTCTGCAGAGAGGGCAGCGGAGTCCTGATGATCTTCTCCGCGGTTGTTATCACTCTCTGCAGGTGTTTGTGGTCCATAGCATTAGTGCTGCTGTACCATGCAGGGATGCAGCTGGTCAATGTGCTCTTTACAGTCCAGCTGTAGAAGCTGCTGAGAATCTTGGTCGACATGCCAAATTTCCTCAGCCTCCTCAGGAAATACAGCTGCTGCTGAGCTTTCTTGACTAGCTGTGTGGTGTTCAGTGTTCAGGTGAGGTCCTCATTGATGTGGATGCCCAGGTACCTAAAGCTGCTCACCCTCTCCACTTCATACTCCCGGATAAACAGCGGCTGGTGAGGCCTCTTCTTCTTCCTCATGTCCACTCCTTGGTAAGGTTGTTGTCCTTACACCATGACACCGGACCAGCCACCTCTCTCTTATAAGCCGCTTCGTTCACTCCAGTGATGCGACCACTGCAGTGTCATCAGCAAACTTCAGTATGATGTTATCTATATTGGAGGCGACAGTCATGGGTGAACAGGGTGTAGAGGATGGGGCTGAGGTCGCAATCCTGTGGGACGCCAGTGTTTATGGTAATGCTGGCTGAGGTCTGGCTGAGGCCTGCCAGTCAAAAAGTCCTGTAGCCAGTCACAGAGGATGGGGTGCAGGCCGAGTGTAGACAGTTTGTGGATGTGAGGCGAAACTGTAGTCAACAAAGAGTACCCTAATGTAGGAGTCATTGTTTTCCAGGTGGGAGAGGGAATATTGGAGGGCAGCAGAGATGGCGTCTGCCGTGGACCAGTTGGGCCAGTAGGCATACTGCAGGGGATCCAGAGTGTCTGGAATGTTTCTCTTAATGTAGGCCAGCACCACTCTCACAAAGCACTTTGCAATAATTGGAGTGAGTGCAACTGGTCTGTAGTCGTTTAGGCAGGTGGCTGGGCTTTTCTTGGGGAGAGAGATGATAGGTGGTCTTGAAGCATGTGGGAACGATGCTCTGGCTGAAGGAAAGGTTGAAGATGGAGGTGAGAACATCAGCCAGTTCATTAGCACATGGTTTAAGGGCCTGTCCGGGGATGTTGTCTGGTCCTGTTGCCTTGCAGGGGTTGATCTTCCTCAGGGCTTTGTGTACTTGGTCTATTAACACGGCTGGCGTGGGGAGAGGGTCGGGTGATCTGGGGGTTCGGGAAGGTCTGGAGGGTCTGGGAGATCTGGGAGGTCTGGGAGGTCTAGAGGGTCTCAAAGCGGATGTAAAACATATTGAGATCATCCAGCAGACCGCCTGCAGAGCTGATGGTGCTGGTGGTGGCCCTATACTCTGTGATGTGCTGCAGGCCTTGCCACATCCGCCCAGGGTCAGCAGAAGAATAACAGCCCTCCAGCTTCTCTCTGTACTGCCTCTTAGCCGCTGTAATGGCTTTCCTCAGTCCATACTTTGCAGCTTTGTACTTTGTCTCATTGTCTGATCTGATTGCAAGAGAGCGAGTGTTGAACCTGACTGTTGATCCAGGGCTTCTGGTTGGCGAACTACGGGACCATGAGCTTTGTAAAAAAAAACAACCCAAAAAGTAGTGTCATTTCATACGTTCTAATCTTGCAGAAGGTCTCCAGTACAAATTTTAAATTAAAACTGGAAAGCAGAACATGTCCTGTAATGCTCCACTTGACATAGTAGGAAAAATCTTTAGATATTCCAGAAGAAGTGATATTTGGACTTTTGCCCAAAATAACAGCTCTGATGGTGCTAGACTCACCCCGTCTGTGGCTGCTTTATTCCCACCGACTTCAGTTTAGAAACTGTGAATCTAGCAGTATTCACTGCTGGGCCATGTGCGAAAATTACACACAGCCCCTTTCTCAATTTGATGACACATGTATCGGTCCCGCTGCTAGCTGTTTAATAAAGTCATTGACAAAGAGCCAGCATGAGACAGTGTCTGAAAGCAGTTTCAAGAGTTGTGTGAGAGTTGGCAACAGTCTGATACTGGAGGAGATAGAGATGCTCTCCTGCAGGGTGTGATTTAGACAGGAGGCGGAACTGAACTCTGGTGGGCTGCGACCCATTTAACCCCTGGAAGTGACGCTGCAGTTCACAGTTAATATCAGGGTTCTATTTAATAGCCATAATATATACAGCTTTATTGTTTAAAACTTTTTACATACACTATTTTGCCAAAAGAATCCACTTGTGCATCCAAATCATCAAATACAGTAGGATATCACCTGTGCAACAAGTGAAATTGCAAAATATTGCTAAATATTGCACAGTCAAATGTTAGTGGTATTATAACAAAGAGGGGTACACCAATGGATGCTGAGATGCATAGTGTGCAGAAGTCACCAACTTTCTGCACAGTCACTAAATGGACTGGCTCTTATATAGAGCTTTTCTACTCTACATGAGCACTCAAAGAACTTTACACAACTTGTTTCATTGACACAAGCACTTTTTTCTATGTTCAAGGGTCTTTCTATCAAACATTCATACTCTGATGGCTGCATTGGAGGGCAAATTGGGGTTAGTACCTTGCCCAAAGATATTTGGCATTCAGATTGGGGATTGAAACACAAACCTTCTGGTTAGTAGGTGACTTGCTCAACCACCTGAGCTACAGCCACCTCAAACACAGTCAGTCACTACAGACATCCAAACTGCATGTGGCTTAGATTAGCTCAAGAACAGTGTGTACAGAGCTTCATGGAATGAATTTCCATGACTGACCAGCTACATGCCAGCCTTAAATCACCAAGCGCAAAGTAAAGCGTCACATGCAGTGGTATAAACCACAATGCTACTGGACTCTAGAGCAGTGGAGACATTCTGTGGAGTGACAAATCATGCTTCTTTGTCGGGCAATCCAATGGACAACTCTGGGTTTGGTGGTTGCCAGGGAGACAGTACTTGTCTGACTGCACTGTGCCAAGTGTAAAATTTGGTGATGGTGTTGGGGGGGTTATGGTGTTTCAGGAGTTGGGCTCGACCCCTTAGTCCTAATGAAAATAAACGTCTTGGTTTCCCTCATCATACCAATACATTTTGGACAATTTCATACTCACAACCTTGTGGGAACAGTTTGAGGATGTCCCCTTCCTGGTCCACCATTACTGTGCACCAGGTCGATAAAGGTTCATCAAGACATGGATGAGCAAGTTAGGTGTGGAAGAACTTGTCTGGCCTGTACAGAGTCCTGACCTAAACCTGACAGAAAAACTTTGGGATGAATTAGGGCACAGACTGCCATCCAACATCGCCGCCTGACCTCACAAATGTCTTTCTGGAAAAATGGTCTAAAACTCCCATAAACACACCAAAACTTTATGAAAAGACAAAAGAGTTGAAGCTTTTATAGTTGTTATAACTGTGAAGAGTGGGTCAACATCATATTAAACCCTATGGACGAGCGAATACTTTTGGTATGAGGTGTATATCACCTATGATGAATTTAGGTCAATTAGGACCACTATAGTAGAGTGATTGTTATATTGTTATCTGTGGATGTTCCTGTTTGGTGTTATGGCTCACTGAGAATTATATAAGATTTGCAAACTTGTTGTGTAAAAGGTTGTGAAAGCTGAGCTATCAGCTGATGTGGACTTGCATTGATATGATGTCAACTGAGCTTGAGATTGTGGCCTGTGTGAACTGACATTATTATCAATTTAATGAACCTAAGAATAATTTCAGTAAAGGTTATTATTAACTGTTTTTTCTTATATTAGGTCATTATGGCTATCATGGGGCAAATCTGTATGGATGTGCAAACCTTTCTCAGGAAGAGTTCTGACAAAAATCACTGGCTACAGTAAAAATACATAAAGAAAAAGCACACTGGGTCTTTGTTGAAAAGAAAATATCATTCTGAAACTGAAACTGAAGATCTGGATCACTTCTCTTCTCTCCTTTCAATAATTCAATTGCAGCTGTTAATTAGATACCACTGTGGTCCACTTGTTGTCTCAGCTGCCAATTAGAGATTAACCCATGCGTGAATGAGGGAACAGTGTGGTGAGGTCAGAGCTCCCCCTGATTAGGTGGCTTTCCTTACAGATGAAGGGGCAGTGTCTTAGAAGGGAACGAGGGGAAAAAAGAAACAAGCAGTTTGGTGAGTGTCCAACCAGAAGTTATGCAACACTCATTGATTGAGGACTGTAAACATACAGCAGAAGCCACTTACCCTACCTGAAGTAAGTGTTCTCCCTGTCTGGGGACAACAAGCTGGGTGTGTGTGGGGTCTCCTCTCCAGACATCCCTAATGATTTAGAGAATAAATGATCCGCAGTGGAGACGGCTTACACAGTTGGACATGGCTTCTGCAGGATGCATTTGTTGCACAACAGATGCAGAGAAGCTTCTGTTAGATTCACTAGATTTACTTCAAAGGCCAAATACAGTTCTTTTAGCATCTGTTTGAGGCGGTTCAACCGTAGTTTGGGACATAATGTACTAAGTCAACATGAAAAGACTGCGGGTGTCATCGGGTGGGGGGAGCGGGGAAGGTGGGGGGAAATCCTCCAAGTATTAAGACTGTGTTAGCCTGCAGTGGTTATTAATGTTCGATGAGAACCGTTTTCCATTTAGCCAGTACTGTGGGTTGATTTACTCTCTTACTAATTTATAATAATAACTAAATATCAGCTTACACTTAAAGGAGCAATAAAATGCTTTAATTTAAGATGCACAAAAAAAAAACAGGCAAGAAACATAAGAAAATCACTGGACAGTATTTATCTTACTTATCAATAGAGGAATGCTATGTTTCTGCAAGTTTAGGTCAGTAGCAGGAAACACGGTACATATTATTCTTTTTTTAATGACAGTTTCCTTTTCATTTCTTTTTTCTAGAGTGTGCCGAGTAAATACAAACAGGTTTTCTTCCCTTTTGTAATGCAGTAGATGCTGCTACTGAGAACAAGGTGAATCTACCCCCAAGCAAAAAACACAACCTGATACACATGCATATTAATAAAATCTTTGTTCTTCTATCTTTCTAAGGCATTTCCAGACACAATGTGTTCCCTTTTCCATTACCCAAATGTTAACTATCCCAATTAACCTAAACTAATTTTACCATGCATCCTAAAGCTTTGGGAAAAAGCGTATAAAAAAGGAAAGACAAGACGACATGTCCTCACGTTTCTGAAACGCCTTCATTTGGTATGTCATAAGTCATAAAGATGGTCATAAAAGGGACATAAAGACACACATGTACAAATACTTGCACACATTTTAGTTAGAACAAAACTGTTGCCCGATATGCCATGACTCCAACAGAAATAAAATGAAATAAAATGATACTGATGATATTAATATTATTTAGATAAATTATTATATTTTTATTAATATTATTATTTCTGCAGGAGTTTGAGGTAAAGTGCCTTCCTAAAAACACCCAACACCACAACATAAACGCAATTTACTGCATGTTTAGCTGATGGTAAGGCCTCCAAGCACTTCTCATTATCATCTGACCACAAAACACTGCATGACTTTCAGTTTATAGGAACCCGTAAGTATTGTAAGCCGCTTCATGTGTGGCTGCAAAAACGGCAACACTTGTAGTTAAGCTTTGAGGTTCTGTTTTTTATGCAGAAGCTGTGGCTTTATATTGACATTCAGGTGCACGCATGCATCTGTGTGTACATTATTAATATGTAAACACACTAACTCACTTTGGCCCCAGGCCATTATCCGAGGCAGGTCCAAGCAAAGGTCTCAGGGTTATTAGAATGTCATTTCTCTGTTTTTGGAGGGGGATCAGATTTCCAATTTCTCTTGACCTCACTCGTCTGTACCTCCCCTTGGGCTCAACAGCAAATGAACAAGGTCGCCATGGTAAAACAGGCCCCGCCCACTGTCTGATCTGCCTCAGGCATCCCAGTGGCAGAGTTGATCCAATCTATGTGGAGCTAAAGTGCAATAAACAGCGCATCACAGTGTGATTAGTTTTATGTCTGTTACCATAAAATAACAGTGAGGATTTAGAACATTTTGTCACATGCTGGAACTTTTTTCAGCAACAGCTGGAGAGCTGTGCTGCTTCATTTGAGGTTTCGGCGAGAGAAAGTGAGAGACATGTTTGTGGTAAATGGAGAGTCTCTCACCTTCATGTTTTGTGTGAAATAGTCTCGGTTTTTTAGCACCCCCTCATAGCACCTCAATTCACACATTGACCCCTTTTTCAAACCACTGTTGACAGCCACATAACCCTCTAATAGAGGGTGTCAGGAGCAATCTGGAGACATTGCTCTCTGGGAAGGCCCCCTCTGATATGTCCCACTCAGGAAATATTCTGTTTTACAACAGATGAAAAAATTGCTGCAACTGTCTCGTCATGCTGTTGCATTTTTATTTATTTTATTCTCTCCTTCTTTAACCTCTTTCAGTTTAATAATCATATCTAGGTAGTTATGGGGAAGTCGCCAATACCAAAGAGATATTTCAAGTTCACTAAGTCTGAAGTGCAACACCAAAATACGGTTTGGATGCTTTCGGGGTTATTAATATTATTATAATTATTATGTGTGCTGTTGCTTATACGCTTTTGGAACTGTTATTAGTATATGTTTAATATTCAGTATGACAGATAAACTATTGCACACAGAGACAGGGTAGATTGATTCAAGATCACAAATGTTCTTTCTGATGAATTTCAGTGAATGTTATGGCTCATCAGACAACTGCAAATGTGCTAATTACACAGGGTCTACATAAATATTGTAGCAGGAGCAGATAGTAAGCATAGTAGCAACTAAAATGCTCTGTGTGTCTACACAGAAGACATTCAGGCATCGAAATGAGCTGCTGGTTACTTATAGAAGCTTCCAGAGCCCAATACACAGTCGCTCTAGTTATATGAGCGACACACTGGAAAACAGACTCGAAGCACTGAACTGTTGCACTGTGACTGCTGACAGCTGGATTGACAGATGGAACTCTAAGATGACAGTTTGGATCACCATCCACAGGTCCCTTCCTGCAAGGTGTTTTGTGGGACAATATTGGGGTCATTTACGGGCCAACTTTGGCTACATCTGAAGAGATCTGGCTATGTTTGGCTTTTGCTGTGTGTAAAATGTTTGTTTGGGCAGCTAGCAAATATATTGATTTTTTCTCACAAGTTGTTGATTCTGAGTCCTATTATCAGTCTTTCTGTCCTGCCATAACACAGCAGCGAGTAGACAGACAATCTTTTTATGGACTGTAAATGCAGATATGGAAGACGTTCTTTATATGTACTCACCAGCCTCTTCATTTGGTACACCTGTTCAACTGAACATTAAAACAAATATGCAATCAGCTAATCACATAACAGCAAATTAAAGTAGACATGGTCAAGATGTTGACGTTCTAACTGAACAGGAAGTTGTAACTGAACATCAGAATCTCCATAATCCTCCAACTCCCTTCACCACCCTTGCACAAATTGGTTCTGTCTTTAACATTAACAACGCTGATTTGTAAAAGACTTCAGATATTAATTTTCAGATAGCACATTTAGTTTTCATTGTTAACCCGCATTCTCTTTTTGCATAACAATTTTCTAGTTTGACTTGGCTTATTAATGTATCAATTTTGCTTGAATTTGTGCCTTTAATCCTGAATAATGTTTCTTTTTATAGAGTAAAAAAGTCTGCGTAACCATTTGTGGACACTTGGTTTTTTGATTTGTGGTTTTACATACTTTCTGGCGTGACATATTGTTGGGTTGGTATTAAATATATAGCCCATCTTTACCCACATAAGCAAGAAATGACAAATCTGGAATGAACCCAGCCCCCACAAAAACTGAATTCAAGGAAATGTCCCAGTAGCACCCTGGTCTCCTTACAAAGGACAGGGAAGCTGTGTGCCTCATAAATGCATCCCTTTTTATACATGGATTTGATTTAATTTGAGGCTTTGAAATTAGGGTTTAGGTTTAATAGCCTTTTATCCAATCTGCTGCCAGCATAATCCTCTTTTAAATTGAATCCAGAGTTTCTGTTGACAGTGAAAAGTTTTGAGTGCAGCTGAAGGTAATTTATTGATTGCTGCAGTTAGCACCTGAAATATAATTTAAGACTTTATTTGCCTATAATGTCTATATACACTGAAAAATATTATCATTTAGTTTGTAATATGAAATGCATTTTTAATCTCTTTTATAGTGCAAAAATAATCAAGTATTCGTATAAAGCTTGAAGCATGAATATCAGTCTGCAGCAAACATACTATGTAACTACTATCCCTTACCATAAAAAGGAAGATCTGTCTGTCTGTTTGTCTGTTGGTCGGTCGGTCGGGCATGCAGCAAAAGAATAAACAGCATCAGCACAGACAGTTTAAGTACACTGCTGTTGAGATGAGATTAGTACATAATGCAAGTGTAGCACATAGGTGACCTGGAGTCACCCATGGCTACACATTTGTGGCCAGCATCGGTTACCTCTGATTATTTCCTAGTATCTTATAAAAAAGTGTTAGAGCAGTGTAAACACAAATAATGAAGTGGTTGTCACAATGATCAGCTTGCTTAACTCTTGGTTAGATTGGTTAGACAGCAGATTGTTCTTATATTTATTTATCACAACAATCAAGACTATTGAGATGCTCTGGATGTCAGCTGCACAACTTTAGCTTGCAAAGTTACCTCAGAATGCTTTCAAGCAACTGAGAAAAATAAAGTTTTTTACAGCAATCAAGTTCCAAAGCGGCAGATGGATGCTAATCTGGTATAAAGGAACCAGAATTCATATCACAGCCACTAAGTTGCATTGACTCTTTGAAAAGACTGCAGAATGCTGCGGTAGGCAGAAATGTAGAGAAAAGATAATCAAAAATGACATTAGTAGAAAAAAATAAACAAGAACTTGAATTTGAAACTAAACAACCATCTTGATGCAGCTTTCCCATATATGCTCAGAACCCCTCCGACCAGATGAATATGGGTCTATATATACATATCTTCAAAAAAGGAACACTTTGAAAACAAAGCAGATCTCAGTGGAACACCATGCTGGATATCTATACTGATATGGACTGGGTTGTGTTAGGAATAAAAGGATGTTGCATCGTTTAATGTAAGGGAACATGATCAACCTGCAGACGGCTGAATTCAAAAACACCCCAAAAATCAAAGTGAAAAAATGATGCAGCAGTCTAGTCCGTTTTGCTGAAATTTCATTGCAGCAACTCAGAATAGTACTAAATAGTTTGTGTGGCCTCCACGTGCTTGTATACTTGTCTGACAGCATCAGGGCATGCTGAGACAACGGACGGTGTCCTGGGGGATCTCGTTCCAGATGAGGACCAGGGTATCACTGGGCTACTAGACGGTTCAAGGTGAGACCTGGTGGCATCAGATGGACCAAAACATAATGTCTCAGAGGTGTTCTGCTGGATTTAAGTCAGGTGACTGTGGAGGCTAGTCAGAGGTATCAATTCCTTTATCCCCCAGGAACTTCCTGCATACTCTTGCCACATGAGGCTGGGCATTGTCGGGCGCCAGGAGATACCCAGGACCCACTGCATCAGCGTAGGGTCTGACAAAGGGTCCAAGGATTTGACTGTGTCATCAATATGTCACCCCAGACATCAGTGAACCACCACCAAACTGGTCAAGAACAGGGTGCCAGCGCCAATTCTGGTATTCCATGGCAAATGCCAGTCATGGTCCATAGTGCTGGGCAGTGAGCACAGGACCCGCTAAAGGATGACTACCTCAGGTCACCCTCATGAAGTCTGATTGTTTAGTTAGAGGCATTCACACCAGTGGCCTGCTGAGGTCATTCTGACGAGGCTCATCATGTTTGTCCTCACACAAAGGAACAGATATCAGTCCTGCTCATGGCTTAAGGACCTTTGATGGCCCTGCCCAGCTCTCCTAGAGTAACTGCTTTCTCCTGGGATCTCCTCCATGCTCTTGCGTTAGTGCACCTGTCATTAATTATATATATTTATAGAGAGAGAGAGAGAGAGAGAGAGAGAGAGAGAGAGAGAGAGAGAGAGAGATGTAGTTCTCTGTTTCTACACTACTGCCTCTTCCTTTTTATCTGGATTTATTTGCTATTTATCCTACTTTCTAAAGTGAAAACTAAGCCCATATATATATATATATATATATATATATAGTGAAACTGTGTGATATAACACAAAGGTAGGGTAAAGTAAGGCAAAGCTATTTAGGCTTTTGAGGGACGATTTATAGAAAGGGGGACAAAAGAGTCAGACTGAATTAAAGTCAATAAGTCATTCATTATCACTTCCCTAATAAAGCCTGATACAGGACAATATAATAGCTAATAAAAGAAGTAGCAGCGAGTTTTCATATTGGGGAATCAATGAAGTTACTAATTTCTAAATCCTAGGAAGTATAATTCCTGGTTAATTAAACATTCAGTAGAACAAGTAGTATAATGTTTCAAGTACTTATTCAGTAGCTCTGCCTACTTGATGAAAGCTTTACAATTTTCTTTTTTTTTGTTTGTTTCTTTTTCTTTATCCAATTTTAAGGATGGTGGTGATGTTCTGTGATGTTTTGTACCTGTGATTCAGAAATCTTGCAGAATCGTGTCTTTTTAAATACTCTTTCATAATATGAGCAATATTTAGTTTTTTTTTTACTTTAAAAAATGTGTTTTATTGTTTGTAAAAACCAAGCATGAGATTGTCACCAGTTATTAGTTACAAATTGACTCTAATCATAATAATTTTGAGTGTACAAATTTATATGTCCATTAATTTTAAACAGTCGCACACAATCATTCTGCAGATCACCTCTTAGAGCCTTCACACAGCATAGCTCCATATATGGTCTCACACGCACACGCTACTTGCACACTTCTCTTTGGAACATTTCATTATGGTTAATCGACCTATGGCCCACTAAGAGGATGATGGCAGGCATTAGAGGAAAGCAGAGAAATACCTGGGTAGACCAGTTCATTAGAACACCACCACTCATATTGGAAATTTGTAATACCTCATCCTCATGAATTAGAATGGACTTGCATAAGCCAAGCTGTCTCTAAGAGGTGCCAGTGGGTCACACACACTGTGAACAGATCCTATGACTGTGCAGACTGAAGGGTGCATGCAGAAACACAAGCAATTCCTCTCTGCAAGTTCCTGCAGTCTTTAAGGATTAAACATCGTTTCTTTCCACTATCCTAAAATGTGCCTTTAATCATGGCAGCTGGAACACAGATGTGTAAATCAGCTCTTGTTTGAACTCAGTTTAATTCAATTAAAATGTATTGTCATGATATTTTAATTGAATAAATATGTTACTAAATACATACTGAAAAACAGAATTACGTGCATTTGAGGTATGTGGACAAAGTGTCCATATAATTTTGTGTGCTTTGAATCTGTTTTTTCTTTCGAGACTTTTATTGCAGTTTAAAGATAATTTCAGAAGTGTCATGTAGTCTAATGTTAGACTATTTCATTCTTTCAATGGTGTCGCTATGTACAAAGTATGGAGGGTACTGCGACAGTAAACAAAGTTCTTGGTTTTGAAATAAGGACAGTCACAAAGCTGATGTGTTATTATGTTATACATACATACATAAACACTTATACGGAAATTTAGGTGCATTCCATTGAAATTATTAGCTATTTTTGCAACTTGTTTTTGACTAACAGTACGTGAATATTAATTGTATTCAACTAGAGAAGCAATAAAGGTAATACACTTATGTGGGACAGGCGGGTTTACAGTACTTTTGCTCCCTAAGCCTAATATTGCTCCCTTTAGCAGAGACCTACTGTCCACCAGTCTCTGTGCATGGCTTTCCTCCACCCCCGTCACCTAAAAACCCTTTTAGCTGCAAAAAACTGCTATTAAAGTCTACTTGGGACATTGTTATATCTACAAAATGACATTTGCGTCTTTTGTTTGAGTATATGCCATCTATAAACGGATTATTTTAAAGAGAAGGACAGATGCTTGGTTGCTTAAAATATGTCCATTGGTTTCATCTAACAGTTATTTGTAAATGGTCAAATATATAAAAAATGTTAAAAATGAAAAAAGGCGGCATAATGCAATACTTACACAGGTAATAACGACACGTAGATATAATATAGAAAGTGAAAGAAATACATTTTTGAAAAAACAATGGTTTCTGTCTGCTCTGCTTTTTTCTAAACATTGTTTCGCTGGATCTTGTTTCAGTGACGTATTTGTGACACAGTTTTCCGTTTGGACCCAATAGCAAGCCATTTAAAACCATTTTTTGCCTGATTACTGTTCTAGTTTTAGACCGTACCTTTTGTAAAGTAGTTTAAATTTTTGTTCCACTGTGTACAGAGAAAACAACATTCATTGTACTTTAGCACAAGTGGAACTCTTTGTCTCCTATGGCAGAAATCAAGTCTCACCGCACCACTTGTCTTACAGATGAGTGAGATATAGCCCAAAAGCCCTTTGATCAGCATTCCAAAACTCACCCGGACTATTTTATTGCCAAGATACTGCTCCTTATACCTGGAATGTATCTGCTACATAGTAAGAAATGCATTAGAAAGGCCCATAAAATCCTATTTTTGCTTCTTTGTTTTCCCAGAAGAAACTGTAATAAAAGTCAAAGCTTTTCTGTCATCTGTAAAACAGGGAAAAAGGAAGTGTAGAGCATCCCCAGTGGCACAGAGGTTGTGACCAAGTGTTGAATGATGGCTGTCCCCTTTCTGTGCCTGTCCTTTTCACAAGCTTTACCTAAAGCTTCTACTGACAGACATCAGATGTGTGTGCGTGTGTGTGTGTTCCCCCAAGTGGAAATTTACAGATCATATATCATATATTATATAAAACGTGCTCCTGAACTACTGCTGGCAGAGGGATTATTGATGCTGAAAATTTAAAAGCTTATGCACCATAAATGAACAAAGCGTCCTTAAAAATTCACCTGCAAAATTATCTGTTGTTAGCTAGCATGGACAACTGTCCCTTCTAATGTTCATGAACTCAAACAAGAAACTTCTTTAACGTTTCTCCCATATTGGCTTCCCTTCATTGGCTCCCTGTTAAATCCAGAATTGAATTCAAAATAGAGCTCCTCACATACAAGGTCTTAAATAATCAGGCCCCATCTTATCTTAATGACCTTGTAGTACCATATCAACCCATAAGAGCACTTCACTCTCACACTGCAGGCTTACTTGTTGTTCCAAGAGTATTTAAAAGTAGAATGGGAGGCAGAGCCTTCAGTTTTCAGGCCCCTCTTCTATGGAACCAGCTCCCAGTTTGGATTCAGGAGACAGACACTATCTCTACTTTTAAGATCAGGCTTCAAACTTTCCTTTTTGCATATAAAGCATATAGTTAGGGCTGGATCAGGTGACCCTGAATCCTCCCTTAGTTA
>VURO01012230.1:1210-37915 GCA_015108175.1 Pelvicachromis taeniatus
GGTGTTTTATGGTTTTTTTTTTTTTTTTTGGGGGGGGGGGGGGGGTTGTTTCTTCGTTTGTTGTGAGCTGACATCAACGGAGTCGTATTTCTCCGTTTTCACTTTTGTGTATCAAAACTTTGGCAAACCTGATGAAAATATTCAATATATTGTCCACAGAAAAGTTATTTATTGTAAAACTGAAGCGTATTGAACCACTGGAAGATTAAAACTGTCAACTAAATTCAGCTTTCTTTACCTGCATACACAAACTAGAACTGATGTGCGTGCAACAATAAACGACTGTATGGCTGCAAGTAAGGATGAATATGTGCGCTTTCACCGAAGATACGGCTCAGCACAGAAATCAGACATCTGTAGCAAGATTAATGAGAAATATTCTTAGTTGCATTGTCAGATGGTGCTTCCTGGATGAGTCTGAGAACAATAGAAGTTGGAGGGAGATGTGTACTGAAATTAATGTGGTGTCACAACTGAGATGCGGCGCTATAGCCTTCCAGATGTTTGTCCTTGATTGGCTGAAGAAACGGCGTCTAATGCGCGTGTGTGACTTGGATTATCAGGATTGACGTATTTCATTCCTTGAGGATGGATTAATAGTGGGGATGAGCTGGTCTTAGCTCCCTCTGCTGGTCAGAGCGAGGTCAGAGCTCGTTTGCATTCAGCTTCACTATGACTTGGTCGGGATCTAAAGCAGTCTGACAGCACAGCGTGATGCAGTCACTCACTCTTAGCCAGGTCAGAGATCATCTTCAAAATGCGGAGAGAGGACAGGAAGTGTGAAGGACTTGCACTTCTTTCACAAGGAATCGATTGTGTTGTGTTGTGTTGCGTAGGATGCCTGGAGGACTCCATCTTTATCCGACACACACGGTGTCACACATTGCCCCAGATACCAGCAGAGCGTGCAGTACACACACAAGCTGTGTTCACACCCGCCTCTCCCTCTGATCCAGTGCAGCAATTCAACGCTGTTCTGCAATACTGTTACGCAGAGTCATCAATTATTCATTAAAGATTTCTGCACTCGTTCAGTCATGGGCTTGATAGACAGGAAGATGGAAGGGTAACGAAGTTAAAAATTCATATAATTTCCCCCAAACCGCAGCAAAATGGAATATTTAGTGAGTTATTCTGTAAAACTCTTTAACTGGAATGATGACTAATTCTAACATCCTGACGTATAAATGACTTTAAATCAGTGGATATTCTTACAGTATATGATCTAAATCATGTGACTTATTTGTCATATGGTGAAAAAGTTGCCTCACTGTTAGTAAATCATTGCCATTTCTCTGCAACTCAACCCGTGGCTTCATCTTTTCTGCATATACAACTTGGGTGCATCCTATAAATAACCACAGTATATTATTTAGGACAGAGTGGTGATGGCTTTTTGTAAGTAAAGGTTCTCCTCTGGGTTGTTTCTTGTTTTAAATACAGAATTAAAAAATGTCTTTGAGCAGATAGTTACGGACCGCAGGGGTTTGAAGGTTCATTTGCTCTTAGAACATGGTCAGGAAAGGACAACCTAACAGAAATAGAAGGACGGTATTTAAGGGAACACCCATGTATTGGTATCCAATGTGCCCTTCGAGATGTTCTGCAAACCTTATGAATATGGACACGTGTGACTGATTGATAGTGAGGGGAGTGCCAGGCAGTGAAAGAGACTATCAGAGCAAAGAGCAGATTTAGACATTTTATAGAGGGATACTGCCAGGGAGGTGAGCAGAGCATACAGGTGTATGGAGCCAGAGCAGGAAGACACAAATAAATACTGACGGCCTGAGAGTTTCTGATTGTCTACCTGCTTGGATGAGCATTTGTAATTGCTGTCCAAGAAGCCATATTTCAGTGCAGAGCTTAAAACAGTGAGTCTAATGGTGTGTGCGCTTACTGTCAAAGTGGAGACAGATTAGTGCAGGCAGGTCTGGCACTGTGTGGTCCACAGCACTGCGGGGTCATGAATGATTTAATGGGAGGAGAGGTAAGTTTCGTCCTTTGCCTCTGCAGATGGATACAGGCATTTATGATCCGGAGAAATGCTGACGGCTATATAGACCTCCTTATTTAATCTGTTGATATTGGCATGCGCCTGCTGCGGCATTTAAATGATGTTCAGTTGGTACTAAGGAGTTTTACATCATCACCATCACTTGTCTGACGCTTGCTTCATGTTGTTCACTCCAAATCTGAAAATCAAAGCAGAATTCATTGACCAAATTTGGTGAGCTTGTGTGTATTGGAGCCTCACTTTCACTTTGTTCTTAATGGACAGAAGTTGCTCGGTTTGAACTTCTGCAGGTGTTGTTGACCATGTATGCATATAGCTGCCATGTAACACACAGTCGTTGGTATAATTGTTTTGTGATTAATCATTTTTTTGTCGTTATAACTGGTTTGAGTTTAATAAATTTGTTTCATTGAATTTTTGCTAATTGAAAGAAATGTAATGAAGTGCTATAATGTCAGTTATCTGAGCAAAAAATAAGCACAAAAAAAATGAATATACCCATTTTTTCAAATTGTGCGTTATAAGGCATCATTACATAGTTTGACCAGCAGAGCGCTAACAGTACGCTACTCATTACTATTTACAAATAGTATAGTATTGTATACAAATAATCTGTATGTGTACAGTATATAGATCAGTGTTATCGAAATGATATTAATTCATGGGCAACACAAAACTCAAGGTGATCTCAAGGACTAGTCCAGTAGGTACTTCTAATAGTCTCTACATTTTTAGCTCATTTGACCAAAAGAGTGATGGAGAGGTGTCTGATGCCCACAGTTTATAAGAACAACCATTTGTTCCAGAGTTTAGTGAGACTTGTGCACAGGTCGAGGTCAATGACAAACATTTTATGGGCAGTTGGACATGTTCAAAATGTTTCAATGAATGAATTGGATCAAGATCAGTTTTTATTCAGTCTAATGTTATCGAACAAAGATTTTTCAATTAGTTCATGTATAGTTTTTTTTCTATATTTAAGTATTTAAAGTTTTGATTCTATTTAAAGGTAATTTGTTTTTATTTTGCTTCACTGATTTGATTATTCGTATTGTTATTTTTATGACACTGTAATTTGGTTTTTGCCTTCAGGTTACTATCATGATTGCCTCCTCTGTGTTTTTAGTTGTTATTTCCTCTTTTACGTCATAGTTAGTGGCTTCTTGTGTCTTACTTTGAGCTTCCCTCCTTGTGATTGTCTTATGTTAAACTGCTGCTTCCTGTGTTATCCTCTACAAATCCACACAAATTCCTAATGGTGACACTTCAACCTGCATTCATGATCTATTTATTCACACTTTCAACCTGTCTAAAGTTATCACTGTTTAAAGGTATCGTGTTTGAGTCTGCTAAGAAGAGGGCAGTTAAAGGTGTTGGGGGCTTTTGTTATTCTACACAGTTTAAAGGCTCTGCAATAAAAGAACAGTTTGATATTTTAAATCTCCATATTTCCTGTGAATTTTAACCTGTTAGCGCTGCTGTGTGTTATCTTTGCTGAGCAGGACACTTCTGCGATGTTGTTCTATCATACTATGTCTTAGATATTTCCAAGAGAAGCGCGCGCCTTTTTTCAGAGCCCTCTCTCATTTTGAATTACAGAACCAATTGCTGATTTGCCAGTTCACTTTCTTTGATCCAAAATATTTGTACCTGGTAGCCCACCTCTCACTGATGATCATTTATTTTCAGAGTATTTTCCCACACATTGTGTTTCCCAGTGAAAACACGCCACCTCTGTGGGGCCAACAGTATATCACCTTTTCGCTTTTCGCTGTTTTTCTCCCTCTTGACCCCTCTTATTGTGTACAGCTTCACTTACAATGTACGCTCTCATCACATCCAAAAACCTACTGCTCTCTCCCCTCTCCTTTGTAGTTTTTCCCCCTGTTTCTTCACAGCTCTCCAGTTTCTAAGATGCTCAAATCTTTTTTTACTCTCTGCTGCTTTTCTTTCTCTTTAGCCCTTGAACTGACCCCAGCCTTTCCATGTGCGCCTCTTTATGCGTCTTCAGTGTGGACTACCCCCTTAAGCCACACTTACCCGCAAAATCTCAACTCAAGTGCTCTCTTCCTGTTTCAGAGGGTCCTGCTGAGGGCTAGCGACTTCTTTGTGGTCGGTATGTGTCTCCTTTAAAAGGGGAAAACATGCTTTGTGAGAACAGAAATGTGTTTTTCTTCTCAGGCCACAGGTGTACATCAGTGGAGAGATCTTATTTTATGTGTGTTTTCTTATTCAAATGGTGTGAGAGGGAAGTTAATTTAGATACTGAGTGACAGTGGGGGTTTGTGAGTTCACTTTCGGTGTACCACGGAGATCTGTAGAAACTGTGATATTCACTTAGATTAACTATTTGAAACCCCCAGAAAGGATCATCAGGGGTTTGTTTAAGTCATGTTTTACTTTGAGGTTCACATTGGCCCGTTTCATTTCTCAAGGCCACCATGCAAAGGATCTGCACATCTTATGCTGTAGATGATGTCCAAAAACTGAGTGAACGACACTACAGAGAAAAAAAAGGATCCAAGGCTCATAAGATGCAGAGTTTGCTGGAACTTCAGACTCTTCAGAGTGCTAATCTGACAGCTTAAAATGGATGTTCCTCATTTTAGTGAAAGTATAAACTTCTTCAAAAGAGCGCTGTCAGCCAATTAGTTTATTGTCACATCGTTTTTCACCATTAGGTTTATTAACCTACTTTTGGAGCCCATTCACACCTGGAGTCAGCACCATGCATCATTTCTGGCTATTATAAAATGACTCAGACTTGTTTTTTTTCTTTTCTTTTCTTTCCTTTTCTTTTCCTTTTTCCGTTTTCTTTTTTTGCAGGAGCAAATGCGGTGTCAATGTTATGCTCCATTTTATAAGCATCAATCTCGTTTAACAAGTAAATCATATTTGCATTTTGTAGACAACCCACCAAATCAAGTGATATATTAGTCTTATGGCTATTAGATTCTGCATAACTTTAAAAACTATTTTTTATAATCAGCTGTGTTACTCCAAGTGGTATTTTTCATTTTCCTGTTATTTCTGTTTAGTTTGCGCTTGTCAGCCAGGAAGGACATTTTTTCCCGCCATATTTCGTAAAACATGTTGCGGAGCTGAACAACAATGAATAATCCTTTAAGTCTGGGTGAGGAATTGGATTTTTTTAGATTTTTTTTTTTTAGATAAGGCTTTGTAGGAATTTGTAGTTGACTTTATAGTTTAGAAATGTGTTAAATAGAAAGTAGGAGTAACTTGGTTATGTTGACACTGCTCCAGAATGAATAAAGGCTGAAGGTGTCTTAAAGTGAGCTGTGAATTCCTCTAACCCCCCCCCCACTCCTGTTCTCCATTTTGGGCCACAGGCACCCATGTGATCAGACCCACCCAATGGCATTCTGGATACGCATGTGACTTGTACCGCGGTGGTTTAAAACTGTTTGGCAAACAAAGGATGTTTGAGGATGTTCAGCTGACCCAGGGAGCACATCTCCCACGTGTGGAGTCACGCCCACACGTGTTTGTGTTGTTTTTGTAATAACTTGGACATCCGCTCTTTTTCCTCCACATCAAAAGAACCGTAACAGCATTTGCAAAGGACATGTATCTTTTCAGACAAGTGAACTGACAAAAGAAATTATTCAGTACAGTGTAAACATTTTGATGTCAAATGACCATCGACGTGGTCTTTTTTCTATGTCTAGTCATGGTTGAAAAATATTTCCTAAATGAAGGTTTTCCTGGACATCAGATGCTCTAGCAAGGAAAAAATAGTATTCATGAACTGATTTCTGCTTATCAATGAATAAAAATAAATACATTCTCGATAAAAGGAATGAGAAGAAAGCAAAATACAACCACCACTTTTACGCCTGAGCTAACTGTTTTTGTAGTTTAATGATAGCATTAAGGTTGGGAGATATGTAAAAATGTTCCAACCGCCAGTCGCCACTCCAATAACCAACGATAGGCGATATATTTGCACAGACGCAGACTTTTGGATGGGCGGAGCAATATAATAATGCACAGACTGATTTAGAATTTATACCTTTATACGTTTGGAAGGAAATTTCTTCCCCTTCTTTTCTTGTTTGTTTCAGTGTTAATATAGCTACTTTTTATTAATTCATTTATTTATTTATTTGAGATGCGTCAAATCGCACAGAAGACTTAATGAGTAAATGAATCGCTGCATTTAGGCGCACTCTGAGGAGGGTGCATTGGCTCGCAGCTGGAAGAGAGTGCCGTTAAAACAGCGCAATTGTTTTTTCCATTGACTGCTTCTCTTAGCTTCAACCTGCATTGTTAGCAAACTTACTCATGGGAAAATAAATAAAGGAATAAATCACGCTTATAAAAGCGATGGTCAAAAGGCTCAGCCTATCGTCGATAGTGGATATATTCGTCCAATCGCCCAACCTTAGATAGCGTCAATGAGTTTATGATACTGACATTGCAAACAGAAAGTCTGTCTATGCTTCAGTTTTGGGAATCGTAGCACGACCATTTTTACCAGGAGAGGATGTTCTTAGGTAATAATTATAATAATTTATTAAAGGCACTCTTAAGATAAATTGTCTAAAGTAACTCAGTGTTACTGCTGCCCTTTACGGGATGTACCCTGCATTTCGCCCTGTGACAGATGGAACAGGCTCCAGTCCCCCTGCCCGCCACCTGGAACTGGGAAAATGGAAGAAAATGGCTTCCCAATACTGAGCATTTGCTACATGTTGTGTCAGTATGCCTAATGCTTTTCAGTTTTAGACGTTGATCAAACAATACCAAAATGTCACCTCAGTCCTTATTCTTTTGAGATTTTTAGTGTTTTCTGATAATTCTGACTTACTGTAAAGATTAATCACTTGCTATAAGCAGATTACTCCATTACAGAAGTCAGCAGTCCTTCTCAGGATTGGTTCTACAAAAAAAGGGGACTCCCTTATTCATCTCTTTGATGCATCTGCTTTTATCTGTTATGTTAGTAATAGTTATGACATCTTCTGTCTCTATAGGTCTACTCAACCAAGGTAAACGTTGTCCCCTGGGATGTCACCTCCTGTTCTCCTTCATCTTTCTTTCTCCACTTTAGTGAGTGTCATTCCCACTAAGACTCCAGAGAGAGAAAAAGAGAGGATGAGGGGAAAGAAAAGGGAAGGGGCTTAGGGATACAAGACAGAAATATCAGAGAGAAGAGATGGAGGACAAGAATTGAAAAGAGGGTATGATGATATCAGTGTCTGTGCCAATGGAGAGACTAGGAAAGCTCCATGAAAGCGGCTTGACTGTCCAACAACTGAGCCCCACACTGCTGATAAGGGATGATGAAAGGAATAGTGATGATGGTGGGGGTGCCAGTGGGTTGCTATTTTTAGATGCATTCAGCTTGCTCGCTGTGTGTGACTGCATATGAGCAATTAGACGTTTCTTTACAAGAACCTTGATTTACACGCAGGTAATCTGTGCAGGCGCGTGCATGGCTGTATCAATGCTAAGTTGAATGTGAAGGTATGTCCAAGGGTGGATGAGAGTGTGCCTGTGTTTCTCACATGGGTGTGGGTTTAAGCCACGTGCCGTTTCTGCTGACTACAGAGTCAGGGAAGAACTGCAGTGAGGAGCTCAACGTGCCCTCTTCATGAACGCACAGAAAATGGCTTTGCAACAGCTCATCGGTGTGTGTGTGTGTGTGTGTGTCAATACTGCGGATAGATATGTGAAAAAGGACTGCAGAGAGAAAGTGTAAGAGGGATGCACTGTAAAAAGAGGGAAATCAAAGAGAGGTGTACATGCAGTATGATTTTGGTCCTTATACAGAGAGTCAGAGTACATTTCATTAAAAAAAATACAGACTTGCATTACATGGACTGGTACATAAAATGACATAAATGACAGTTGACTTGATGTTTTTGATGCTGAAACCACCACTAAAATGTTGTGTTACTTGGTACGAAGACCGTCCTCATTCCTGACGTGTAACATACCGACGATTTGTCACGTTCCGAGGTGTACCGTGCTAACGCCAAAGGTAACCTCCCTATGATACGCGCCCAGTTGTGAATGGAATCCACTAGAATGACGCTCTTGGCGGTAACACATGTTCCAGCCGTGTATTCCAGCCCTAACCATAACCTTACCCCTAACCTTAACCACAACCTTAATCGTGTTAGAGTTTTCCAAAGCGATTCATGATGAGAAAGTAAAATAAATGTACATTTTAGATTCAGTCCAAACAGTTCTCATGTTTCCTTCTGTTTCCGAACGCGTAACATAGAGACGTGTTGGGTGGCCGAAAGCGTGATATACCGACGATTTGTCACATAGCATAGTATGTTACGCTTTGGGAATGAGAACGCGTTGGTTTTACATAGTGAAGTTTTAAATGTAAAACTCGTTTAATTCTGTTTGCCAAAGAAAACAAACAAAAGAGTCATGATTTATTCAGATTAGTTTCAAGAACAGATTGCCACCCTTTGATCTGCCTTTTTTTTCCCCCATCTTCACCAGCTGGTCAGTAAAGCAATTTTCCTCTAAAGAATTTAGCTGCATGTTGCCCGTCATTTCAACCCTATCATGTATCTCCTAATATTGTGCACTTAGAAACTTTCACATGGGGAGAAGTCCACTAGAAGAAGTAATAAATGCAGTGCTGTTTTAATATTAGCTTTCTGTGGCGGTCACGGCTGTGGCATCGTCCTGTCCGACTGAGCTGCAGAAATGTGGGCTGTTTTTTTGGTGATTTTCTTGTGTCGTCCTTGCAGGCTCGTTTACATCTTGATGATATTTCTAATGTAACATTGTGTGTTTTCATCATTACTCCTTGTGTGTTCATATCCTTGCTCTCACAAATGCAGAGAAGCACAGCCTCACAGACACAAAGCATGGGCTGGCACATGGAAGAGTCTCTCTAAAGTCACAGTGGAAACAGCAGGCGGGAAAGGAAGAGAGGCTTGATGAGAGAGGGAAGGGTAGATGAGGGACAACTTTTGTCTCACCTCAGTAGGTCTACACAATATTTCTCTCGTTTCGTTTTCAAAATAGTTCTTCTACAGGACACTTGATTAGGTACGCCTTTCTAGTACCTCTTATACCAATATTATTGTGCATACATGATATGGTACATTCCTAATGGACATGGTCAGCAGTTATACTCAGGTAGACTGTGACATTTAAACGATTTTCAGTTGTTAGTAAGGAAGAAAATGCGCCCCTATTAAACATCCACCAGCAGTCTGATCCATCGATACAAGGGAGCATGGATGGATATTTTCATGTTGTTTGTTCCAAATTCTGATCCTACCAACCAAATGTTACAGCAGAAATTGAGACTCATCTGACTGTGGTTCAATTTTGGTGTTCCTAACCGTAGTCTCAGTTTCCAGTATTCAGTGGACAGGAGTGACCCCCAATGTGGTTTTCTGCTTAAAGGTTCCACCTGTTATGCATCCAGAGCTGATCTTTTGCATACCTTTGTTGCAATGTGTGTTGTTTTTGAGTAATTGTTGCCTTCCGATCAGCTCAAAGCAATCTTGCCATTCTCCTCTGACATCAGCGAGGCATTTTCACTCAGATATACCTGGATATTTTCTTTTTTTTTTGACCACTCTCTGTAAACCCTAGAAAATCTATGGCTGCCTGGAAAATCCCGCTAAATCAGTAGCTCATGAAATACTCAGACCAACAACCATCGCCACATTCAGAGTCACTTAAATCACCTTTCTTCCCCATTCTGATTCTTATTTTGAACTTTGATTTTCATCTTGAACAGGTAATTATGTTTTTTTCAATCTATATTGCATTGCTAACAAGAAAGCTAGTCACCGGCTTTGTGTGAATCCAGTTGGTGAGTAAAAGTACACAGCAGCTGATAAAGCCGTCAGGAGGAGTACTTGTGATAATTCACTGCGGTATATTTTATCTTATGAATGAACCATACAGACAAATGCAACAATGCAAATGGTGAAAGCTTTCCGTCAAAACTTGTAGGTGTCATATTAAAGCTTTCTGAATGTCATTTTCTTTCCCTGTCACAGTTTTTGATGTGAGAGCTCGGTTTGTAGGCTTTTCTTTCTTTGAAAGTTTGGAAGACTAATCAGTTTTTCTGTGGGATTTGGCAGACTTAATGCTTTGTCTCTCCATCTCATAGCTCACTGGCTGCTGTTTTTGTTCCTTTCTCTCCCGAGAATATTACCCTTCAGATTCAATTTTCCCAGTGTGAATCTAATCAAGGATGCTCACAATAAAGTTTAATCTTAAGAGCACTGCGGTCAGGCCATCTATGTCAGCTTTTTTTCCCATCGGTATTATATGAACAGTCTCAGGAGTGTTGAAAATTCCGGATGCCAGGATTTACTTTAGGTGTATTTAAGGTGTGTTTGGTAAAGGGTAGAGCTACAGCATGTCTGCATGAAACCTTCGTGGCTCCCGAAGGAGGCGTGTGATATCTGATCATTTGATGTGATGACATCCTGGAGTCAGGCTTAGATGTGCAGAGCAGAACAGGTGCAGTTCTCTTTAATAATGGTGAGTCTGACTGTTTGAAACACTTAAAAATGTTCCTTAAAACTGTGTTCAAAACTTATTAAATACTCTATTTGCGTGGTGACCATATGTGTGTTTACATGCATGGATGTATTTGTGCCTGTGTAGTGTATGTGTGCGTACTAAAATAGAAAAATACAGTTGTGAGCTGGGGAAAGGGCGACTTGCTACAGATAAGGGGTTTAACAAGCGTTACATGTAGCAGCGATAGAGAGAGCATCCGTCTCTCTGTCCCAGGAGGAAGCCAAAGAAGGTGATAGTGCAGGTGTGACAAATGAGCACCAAAGTCTTCCGCTCTGTTTGGCCAACTGCTGAGCACAGGTGTACACACGTAAAATATAGGCACACATGAATAAGAACATGCACACATACCCTTAGAAAATGCAGCCTAGTATTTCTTCCTTTACCAGTGTGTGAGAGCAAAATATGTCATTTTTGCATATCAAACTTTCATCAGGTTAGTTTTTCCTGTTTTGCTTCGAGCATATTACTGAGCTTTTTTGCCGCTAAATGACTCTCTGCATTCACCAGCTAGTTGGTAATATTTTCTCTTTGTTAGCATGCCACTGATTTTACAGCTTCTCATTTGCATGGGGATATACAGCTTTATACGGGGAAATCTTTGCCTGAAAGCACCTCATAATGTGAGTAGCTGCTCTTGTAACCACATGAAAAATTGCTGACACAGATAAATCCAGAGTTATGCGTCTCAGTGGTGGAATACGCAGCAGGAATCTTTTACTTTTTGTTTGCTTTTAATAGCGATTTTTAACTTTACATCGAGCACATGTATTTATCATATTTCTTTTTAATTGTTTATCATTTCTTTTGCTTTGCATCACCTCCAGACTTTTATTGCATTTACTATTAAAATGTATCATTTGACCACGTTTACTAAATGATGTTTGATTGCAAGCTGAAAGCTTCAAAGCAGACAATGACCTCGGGCTTTTCAGCAACAAAAAAAATCTGATCTTATTGGTATTCAGTTAGAGACTTGATGCTCTGTGTGACTAGACCATCGCTGAACTGTAATGCATTCTGGCCAGCATTATGACGCCCGTGCCCTGGTTTAAAGACCTACATCTATTGTCCATGCTGATGTCTGTGGTACAGCTGCTGCTCCCGTTGGTTTAGTCTTGGCATCGCTTTTTGGCTACACTTATTAAAGCATATAACATTCATGGTACACTTGGCAACGGCGTTCGCTGGAGTGGTAGATGGTTCTGTCGAAGTGTTGACGTGAGCCTGGGTAATCCACCGGCTGCTCCGCTATGCATGTGCATGGCTCTGGGCTGGCCCCATACAAAAGAGCAGACCTGAAAAGCACCATAATGAGGCACAGGCTGGAAGAAAAGGCATGTCTCTTTCCATTTCTGTGAGCGAAAAGAAAAGAGCAACATAAAAGAATAGAAGACAAGAAAGAAAGATGAAAATAAGCCCCTCAAATCCAGGATTTTGGCTGCGCTGTCTCTTTGAATTTATCTTTTTTTTTTCAATGCATGTTTTTTTATTATGGTAATGAAATGTTGGATAAAAACAATTTGTGATGGACGAGCAACGGTTTTCAGTGAGAAGAGGAAAAAATAGAAGGGGAGGGGTATGTCATGTCATTGATAAAACCCACAAACTCACTTTGTGTTTATACCTTCTTTCTTTAACAGAATTACAAACGTGCATACAAAACATGAAAATACTACACACTTTAGTTGCCCAGAATACAGTATTCATTAACATTGCTGCATCATTATTTAAATTATAAATGGCGCTGTCACACGTACCCATGCTCAAAAGGTTGTTTCTTGTTACAACAGAAGCTTCTACTAACTGCCTCAACAATCCCCAGAGAAAAAAGAAAATTTGGGAATATATATAGCAGATCAGAAGATGTTGCACTTTCTTTCTTCTGCACAGGACATCAAAGCAGTCTGGAGTCTGTGTGCTGTGATCTTTCTTTCTTAATCTTTTGTAATCTTTTTGCTTTGATGACCTGTGACCTCCATAGGGAAAGAGGCAGACGAGAGGAGAGTCGGAATTGAGAAGGTGTGGACAGTAAGGGGGACCTTCTTAGTGTGTAATGCAATCCAGTGCAATTTAATGTCACATTGAAGACTAGGTCAAAGCAGGAGAACAAGCTACGTCACTTGGCTAGTTGGGGACCTTTACTTAAACATGCAATAAAGCCTTCTTTGTGCATACACTGATATACACTGATATATTTTCACTTTGTTGGGTTGATAAGCAGTCATAATCATAAATATCTGCTTTTTTTAAAATCCAACAGTATTACTAATTCGGAGCTGTGTTTGTTTTAGTCTTAAAAATGCCAATATTTGCTGTCTTTTTGTAACTGCTTTATTCTCCATTAAGTTCACCAGTTAGCCACTTAGTTCATCTGTTTGCTGTTTGAATGGAGCAGGTAGTGGAAAGTTTGATATTACAACTGTTTACCGCCCATGCATCTACATCGGAAATGCAAAAACATTCAGATTAAAGAAAAGCGCTATAAAGGATACTGCTCTTTGTAGCAGGGCGTCAGATGTTAAGGCGCCTTTACGTTGTGACCCTTTCAAAATTAGCTGTGGAAAAGAAATATTAGAAACAGCTTAAGATATAGCTGAAGGTGATAGGTTATATTGTATTGGCTTGGACTGTTTTTAGGCATCGCTAGTACTTAATATTGTGGTCCCCTTTAACCTTTATGAAAACTGAATGTGTGAGTTAAAAGTTGAAATGGGGGCTAAAGGATTTAGAGTGACTCTGATCATGCTACACACCAGTGCGCACCAAACACAGACAGAACATGGACCCAGATGGAGTGCTAGATAGAAAGTGAGGATAGAGGTGAGAGGTGGAGGGGACTGCACCAACCTTTCCTTTCATCCCACCTGGTGTTTCCACCTGTGTCCCTCCAGAAAGCGCCTCTCTTCTGCTGATGGAGCTCAGGCTAGTTGCTGCTAGGCACAGAGCTGGCAGTTCCCTGCGTTGCATTATTAATCAGGCTGAGATCTGCAGTACTCTCCTGTTCCTCCTCTCGCTCTCTCTCTCTGTGGACTTTTTACTGGTTTACTCTGGAAGCCTCCTCTTCTATATCTGCACCCATTTATGCTTGCTAACATGTAAAACCTCTCGCCCGGCTCTCTCAAGCAGCAATATTTTATTCATTTGTTTGGGGGGGATTATAAGATTGTCTCTTTTTTTTTTATAGCGTAGCAAAAAAAAAATCCCTAATGACAGCATTTCATCACTTGAAGATTAAATTGTTTTGTAAGGACAATGCAACATATAGTAGTCAAGTTACAAAGTTTATTTGTATAGCATATTTTAAACAGCCTTAGTTGACCAAACTGGTGTCCAGGCTTCACAAAATATACAATATCTAATGCAGTCACTAATGACAGTAATTATACATTAAAAATCATGAAGTAAAAAAGTCTGTTTGCATAATAAAAAAACAGAAAAAGTCGTTTTTTAACAGTGCTGTATAATGATTGCGAAACTGGGCAGCTCTTGTGAAAAGGTTGTTCCTAAGATTAGGAGAAAAGGCTCAATCGCCTCCGCTCTTAAATCTGGATCTGGGAATATTCAACAGTAGCTGGTTTGAAGATAACAATGGATTTGCTAGTATGAGCTCTGAGACCATAAGTAAAATAATAATTTAATTTTGGGTTGTTTTATTACATTATTAAGCATGCCTTTCCTTCTTTAATAAGAACACAGAAAAATTGGTGATATGGCTGGTTGATCTTAAAGGAGCATATTTGCATTGATTCATGTGGCTACTGCTTGCAAAAATGTGGTATTTTATCAGCCAGCCTTATAGGAAATATCTGCAGAAAAAAAACTGCTTAACCTTTTCAGTGTACTTTCCAAAGGTTTCCTGTTTGTTTGTCCCCACTTCTCTACTCTCCACTGAGCTCTACACACTAATTTCTCCTCTTTAATCACCTTGTGTTGTTTATCACGTCTCATGTCCTCTGTGCTTTCCTGCTGTGGTCGTTTAGATCCTGTTGAAACCAGAATCGGAGACCAGATAAATCAGGTGTCTTACGGGATTCCTAGAAGCGCTCTGCCATCCGCCACCTCAATGAAAATGTGTTCTTGTTATAACTTTACTTGATTGTTTTTGTCTCAGGGTTTGAATTATTTAGTAGAGATCCATTTAGTTTAGATACTGTGTCAGCCTTTCACAAGGAACTCTTGGCCTACTTTGACCCGTGACATTAAGAGCTTGATTACTTGACATTTATTCTGTACTCGAGGATAATGGGCAGGAAGGTAGACGATCAAGAGAGTGGCCGCTGCACTTCAGGACCAAAACAAATGGGAACAATGAGTCGGGAACAATGAGTAGCTGTTTTGAGAAAAGTACTTGCTTCCTAATAAGTCGGTAATTTGCTCATATGGACTGTTTTCACAAAGAGATACTGAAGCTGTGCAGACTCACTGAGCACCAGAGAGCAGCTCTTTATGTGTGCAGCATGCTTATTAAAATGAAGCAAAGCTCTGTGCACACCACTTCTCTGCTGAGTGAACACAAGCTCAGACAGTTATATACCATTTCAAATATTCTAATAATGAGACTGGCTGCTTATGTTTGACCTTGACTTGATTTTGATTTCATTATTTTTTAGATCTGAGAAAATGCCGTTATAGTACAAGCAACCTGTTTTTTTTTTTTACCCTTTAACAACCTATATAGTGCCTAATTTGCTTCTGTTTTTGTTTCCAAGCTTTAGTACACTATCCATTGAGATCATGAAGTTAGAGAAAAGTTCATCTTTAAACTTTAATCGTCATCTTCTAATTTTTAAATATCAAAAATGAGTTATGCAATGTTACATGTTTCTTCATAAATCACAGTTTTCTTTATTTTGAGACTTTCCTAGTAAGACTCATTGTGCAGTCACAGTAACCAAGATGCAAGTGAAAAAGAAATGTACATTGGCATTAAATAGCATGTTCTTGTATCTTTTTGTATTAAAAACTACAAGAAGCATTCATGCTTTATAGACATCAGTCGACGACCTCCTGACAACCTCCTGTCGCTAGGTAAAACCTGAGATGGAGAACGTGTACCTTCAGAGTGATAGTTATTCTTAAATGTTTAAAAAAAAAAACAGCTTTTACTGCCTCAGTTTCCAATCTGTGCTTTGCTCTTCACAGTTTTCACTACCGGTTAGCAAGTAGTTGGCAAATGTTTGCAGATAAGTTGGCATCTTTCATAGAAACTACAGACAACCAAAGCAAACAGCCAAAGCAATCACAAGAAGGTTTTAGGTGCAGTGCCACATACCACTTATTTACTGGTTTCACCTAACAACTGGTCAGCAAATATTCACTTTTCCCTAGCAACTGGTGGTTACCATGGTGTCTCTCACCGGTCACCAGTAGGCTTGCGTGACTGATGCCTTAACTGGTTGGTGAAGCAACAGTGACTTTGTAGTTCACTTAAGCAGTCATCTGACTGCATAAACGGTTAAAGTTTTTCATGTAACTGGAACTGCTGTGGATTTTAAATGTGGAGCAATCTGTGATTGATTGTAATCATCTGCTAGCCTGTTTACCACACCATCATATAAGTCCATGAAAAGCTGACTAGCCAATGTTTAGCAGATGTAGTCTATATCTTCTATGTCTCTTTGATGTGACGGCGTCATTTTGTCATCTGACCAAAATGTTGTTGCTCAGTAACCTACAGTTACAAATTACCTACAGGGAATTATGTTTGCAGTGTCTGTGAATTCAACGAGTGGATTCATGGTTTCCTTTTCTGCTCCCATACTTATCTCCTTTTTAATACAACGCTTTGTTGGACTCACAGTCTTTTTCCTTTGGCCGTGGTCATAAATTTTATGATCAGTGCTGCCTCACCAGCTGACGCTGTGGAGGACAGGCTGCAAATGTGGAGGGGTAGCAACCTCTAGAGCGACTCTGCTCTAGTGCTCTTTAGCATATAGCAAGCAAATAAATATGTACTTTCTCTTTCACAACTCACATCGGTTGTCTTCTTCTAGTCTTGGAGTTTGATGTAAAGTATGATAATTCCCGAGAGGCTGCTAGTTAGTTGTTCAGAGACTATGAGTGTTGTTCCTTTATTGCTCTAATCTGCAGCGTAACGGTTTGAGCTCCCTAGGCGTGTCTGTTCACTGTCCCGTGGCTCCCAGAGGCTCCACAGCAAGTGGCCTGTTATACTGACTTATCAGTACCTCTCCCCCCCCCCTCTGCCTCAGTCTGTCTACCCTACTCCTCCTCTTCTTCCTCCTCAACTCCTGCAACCCCCCTCTCGCTGTCATCACTAGCCGTCTGCTACTTAATCCAATTATTCTTCTAAGCTGACACGCTCAGTAACTCACCACAAACTCTTGACGCCCCTGTGCATCAAATCCACACATCTACACACACACAGACATTAACACATATGCAAGCAATCTCCTCCACACCTGCTTTCCCATGTACTGCCTGAGACCAAGCTCCATTAGGCAGTTATATTTTATAGCTGGCTCATGCAAAGTGATAATTACAGTGCCTTCTGGTTGCCTTTTTTTGCTACTTTTTGTCTATTTTCAGGTGTCCTAACAGAGGCTTTGGCCTCTGCTGTCACCGATTGATTCACTATACCCTTGAGCTGACTCTGTCTATTCCTGTGTGGTGCCCTCCTCTTCCCTGCTATGTGTTTAGCAGCATCTGTCTTTGCAGTGACAAAACCTGATGGAAAAGGTCCTGACCCCTCTGTGTCTGTTTGCTTCTTGTAATAAATATTCCTTACAAATAAAACATTTGAGGGAAACCATAAACAGGTTTTATCCTTTAAAGGGATTTTCTGCATGCTAGAAAATGGTTTTTCAGTTTAAATTATAATCATGGTTAACATCAAGTTAAAGAGTAACAGTATACAATACATTTGGACTGTGGTTTGATGTTGTATTGAAAGTCAAGTGGGGCGAGATTTGCAGAAGTCAGTCTACATGGTTAGGCTACAGCTCTCTTGGAAGTTGAATGGGTTTGTTGGAGGCTTAAACAAGACAGCCACCCGGGAGTGTGTTTTGTGATGTGTGTACCTCGTATGTGGTTATGTAACATCCTCACTCTCCCTCTCTGTGTTCAGTATTAAAGTAGCCGGGCAGTTTATGCCGACAGCCGACAGTTTATGTGCTAAATGCCCAATGGTATGACAGCCTGCATCACTGCATCTTAAAAACTGTAAAGTTGCTTGCGTAAAGTAAATAGTAAATGTGCAGTAGCAGCTATGACAGGGTAATTAATCCCTGCATTCTGCGATTTCACCCCATTGCAAATTTTGACAAGTATTTCTGCCACACGGGGCAGCAAGCCTCGCCAAAGGAGCTGCGTTCGGTTGTTTTTGGTGCTGACACTACAACAGTTGAGGGTAACAGATGGGGCTTGGTGTATGTGTATGAGATCCTGTATGTGTGTTTCAGGGTGACCGGGACTAGAAATGGCTGCAGTATGTGTTTGATTTAAATGTTAGCTGAAGGAGTCTGAGTGGATGTCTTGCTGTCTGTCTGTCTGGAGACGTTTGGGACACTGTCTCTTTTATTGCAGTTTGATTTTCTGAGAGGAGCAGACATTTGTCCCTTCCTGAATAAAAAACAAAAAACAAGTGTTATTTGGTTATCTGGTCAAGAGTTCATGCAGTTTTGTTGGCTGTTTTCCTAAATTACTTTTGGCTGAGCCACTCTTGCTGTTTCACACCTTTGTGGATTTACTGACGTATCTATGTTAATGTTCTGCTCAAATGTGGCGGCACACTCACTGTCATCGGTGTCTTTATGTTATTTTTCTTTGTGTGTTTAAGATTGCTCGGCATCTTTTCCTGTGGTGTTGTGTTGTACGGCACATACTGTATGTGGTTACGCATTTCTATATGAAAATTCAGGGTAAGTACACTTCAGTTTTGTCCTGGTGCCACTTGCACAAGTGTGATATGAAGGAATCCCGACTCACTCCGGTGTGTAAGTTGCAGCTTTCCCACACTGACGCACTCGATCCATTTGTGAGCCAAAAACCACCAACACCAGACCCACCTCCATCGCCATCATAGCGGTGTTGCTTACCACCCACCTCGTGTCGTGTTACATCTCGATCATACCACTCATTGTAACCTGGCCTGTTTCCCACAAGGGAGTTTTTTTTTCTGGGATTGGGGTGGGGTTTGACAAGCAAGGTGGGATGGGATAGGGTGGGGCAGGGTGGGGTTGGTTTCCTCTTCCTCCTCTCCCTCCACCTAGTTTTCTCTCGGTGTCTCAATTTGATGTTCACCTGTTCCTCCTCCTGAATCTTTTGATCATTTCCTTGTCATTGTTTTCTGTCCGCTCTGCTTCTCCTCCTCTGCCCTCCCTCTTCCTTTTTGTCTCTCCATCTCTGCTTCTCACTGCTGCGATTAACCGGGCTCTGTCTTTATGTCGTATGTCCTTTTAGGCCCACGCCGTGCATCGCTGGCTAATCGATCAGGACAGTAGTGTGAGCTCTGAGATGCCGGATGGCCAAGGAGTATGGCACTATGATGATGAAGTAAATATCTGCAACACGTATATCTGGCTTTTCCTATTTCTTTATATCTATATGTATTTATATATATATATTATGTATTTATGACCATGTTGTATCTGTCACTTAAAGTTTGTGTCACTGTTGTTGCTCTGCTGTTGTTGTTGTTTTTTATCTTTATCTCTCTTGTTTCTTTTTGTGATGTGTTGCTTTATGGTACTGTAGTTCTGATTCCTTTGACTTTCTAGTGTTGCCGTTGTGATGTGAGCTGATTCAGTCAGGTGTCGTGGGATCAGGCTGGAGCTTTTTCTTTGTTCCTGTCTTTGCTTGACGTATCGTACTAACGTGCTGTTCCTAATTTATTTGATTTGGTTTGTTATTGTTTTTGCGTTCCTTCTTTTCAGTTAAACGTAATTATATATAACATTAGTGTGTATCTGTATGGATATTAATCTCGATATCGTCTCTGTGATTTCTCTGAAATTAATGTTCTCAAGCAGCATATTACAAGGCAAGAGTCCACGGGGAAAATATAGCTTTGATGTACTTTTCATATGCTTCATACAAGTTACAAATAGGTATGCGTTTCCTGCTATGAAAAAAAAAAAGTACTTTGCACAACAGTTCACAGTAGAGATAACAGACAACAGTCCAAGTATTTTTCCTGTGGGTTCTTCTGATTTCTAAAATATGCTCGTGTCATTCTGTGTTCGTGCTTAGGGTTAGTTTAAAGTTCGTGTGGGTGTGTGTGAGAGCGAGAGAGAGTGCGGGGATGTGCTTTGGTCGGGGGTTGATCTCTTTGTTCTGTGAGTTTGTGTGCATGCTTTTCCGTCCTTGCATGGCTTCGATCTGTGTATTAGTAGAAAGTCTGAATGTCTGTCCTGTGATGTTCCTGTTAAGTGCTGTGGGTGTTGTGGTCTTGCCTGGTTGCCTGCCTTTGCCCGTGCCTTTGATGTGTCCATGTTGTGTATTGTCTGTGTATTTTCTGTGTCACTATGTTTGTCGTGTGCTGTTCCTGTATTTTGTCTGTTTTTATCTGTTTAAACAGTCTGGGATAGGTTTGCCCAAGGTGTTATTGCACCACATCTAGTAGATGATCTTGAATCCGTTGTTACTTGTTGGAGGAGAGATCATCTAAGTGCAATAAGGCTGCCGGGAAACTTGCTCCAGACGACTCTAGACCCTGATGATTTCCCCTCAGATCCTAGCTCCCCCTTGCTTCCGTGTGAAATTCCTGAAGCTACTCTCCTTACCTCCATATTGCTCCCAAACACTTTGGAGCACTATTGGGTTACCCTTCACAGAAACACAGTTAAATTTTTCTCATTTTACACAGTTAAGTACATAAACCATTTGGAAGTGCAGCAACTTAACAATAAATATATTAAAAAAAAAACAAGGTTAGCTGAGCACTTTGAACACTGTCAAGAAAACACACCATCATGAAAAACAGCCCAACATACAACAATATGGAGTCCTTCCCTTGGTCATGCTCTTGAATGTGTGTGCACTGGCCAGTTGTATTATTCCTTTATTGTTTTGAATGTTCTCTTACCTTTTATTTGAATGTGTGAAAGCTGATATTTTATTTTTTTATTTCTCTCTGTCACCGCTAGAAATATATTGTTAGATGTATAGTCATTATCCATATAGAGCCACAGTTGTGTTTATCTGGTTATAAATATTACCACTTTGGGAAAACCCTTATGGCTTACATAAAACATAACAGTCATCAAGTTGATTGTACAATAAAGAGTTTCTATGTTCTTTTGGGAAGGGTTATTGTGATTGCTGGCTCTAAGCATTAACATTTAAGCACCTGTTACCTGAGTAAAAGTCTTCTCACATTCCCTTAGCTATTGCAGCAGAGGAAAGCAGTAGTGGCATAAACCAAACTCCTGCTAAAAGACGTCTGCTTCCCACTTATTTAGTCTCTAATGCTGTAGATCTGAAAATGTAACAAAACTAACAAAATCTAACAAAGCAACAAATGTGAGGATTTTGATAACACAGGTTCTGAACAACTAGTTTGGTTTAATCATAGACGGTATACATAAAACATTGAAGTCATGGTGACTTCATCCATAAATTTGTAAAATCTAATAGAAAAGCCTCATTTTTTGCATTTTGGCCACGGCCATGTTGATTTTTTGGAGTCAGGAATTCTATCAAGCTAACACATCAAGCTTGATTAGCGATTCGCATCTATATAGACCTTGTAACTGCATGTGCTGATACATCACATAGACTAAAATACATACAAATAAACATCCAAACATAATAATAAAATTTCACTAGCCAAAAGTGGAGCACTCACGTGCAATTAAAGATATAGCAAGCAATAAATCTGGACATTTGACCAAAAGGCACTAAAAGACACCAAAACCATGAAAATGTCCAGTACAGTGATTCCATAGTTAGTTAGTGAGGAAGCCTAGCACACTTTAAGAACAAATTTGAACCCTGTAATAAAAGGTCAAGTTATAAACATATTTCTGCTGCTATGTTGGGCCTTTTAACATTGGTCTAAGTCACGTTTGGAGGACATTTGAAGAACTGTCTTAAACATAAATGCAAAGAAGAGAAATCAGATTTCACTTTTGAGCTATACAAGCAAAACTCACAGCCACATGACATGACATAATGTCTTTGTCACAGTTTAGCTACAACCAGTTTCATTTTTTACCCCAATTTTATAATTAATTATTTATAAAGCTCTGCTGGTGTGTAGAAAAATAATTCTTGCCTCTGACATCAACCAACCAACCAATGTTTCTTTTATGCACATACTTCACAATTTAGCAGTGAACAGAACAAGTGACATATTAAAAACATAGTAACTTTTTTTTATGACCCCATCAGATCTAGTTTTAGCACATGTTTAATCAGCAGAACCAAAGCTACAAATATGAATGAACCTACATTGTATATTGTTGCAAGCTCACTCCAGCTAGTTTTGTTCATAGCTGTCACCCCAAATATGTCCAAAAGCATTAAGCAGCATCATGCAGATTGGCCAGTCGGCAGCTTGGTGATATAAAACTCTCCCTAAACCTCAGACAGGTCCCACAAACCATGACTCTTACCCTGAGTTGATGTAATTTACACAAAAATCCAGCCCTTCATCTAATGCTCCACCCTACCCTGCCCCCTCCTGTACACAGATTTGTGAGATGTCAAAGGTCTGTGTAAAGCCCCAACCCCTTGTGCCACCATTGATAGTAACTAGGGCCCACAGCTCTAATTATCATCCCACAGCTCTAATTACCCCTCAGTGAGTCCTTGGAGACAGATGCTCAGGGAGCCAAGCCCCATTCGTCACAGTACGGATGCATTGTAGATTTAATATGAAATAAAGCAAACTGTCACACTCTGCTCTGTCACATAAATTCTCCTCCGTCTCAGTTTCTTTTTTCCAGCTGCTCCCCAGCCCACTGTAGATGTAGACTACATTAGGAAGCCCATTCATATCCAGCCACCAGCAGTTGGCTGTAATTTGTTTCGGCTAGGGGGGCAGAGTGTAATTTACATGTGAAAGGCCATGGCACATTCAAATATTGTAACTCTGGTTTTTGTCCCAGGGTTACTGATACCAGCTTCACAGAATTCAGATTAAAGGTTTACTGCTATTGTGCCAGACTGCAGAAGTCGTGTAATGTCTCAGTTGGCCTCAGCCCAACGTTAAAGAGGAGACAGGAGAGCAGGATTCTCCTCGTCTTGCTGACCCATTAGGAACTGATCATTTCTGGCTTTTTGCTATAGTGAGATCCCTCACGGGAACAATCTGGGCTGCAAAAAATACTTTCAGTGGAGCCATACAAAGCTAGGTAACTATTGAATATGTATGTCCCCTATCCAGTCTTTTATTAATCAAAAAGTTGTTTCCATGCTTCATAAGTGTAAATATACATTTATGACAGGATAACCTTGCTCACACGTTTTTTTGTTGTTGTTTTTTAAACAATATTACACCCCTCTGTTTATGTATTTTGACTAAACCTGGGATTGTTTGCCTTCAAATGATCCCTTCCATAACTCAGTTACCTTTACCTACTAGTATTTTAAATAATTTTTACATTGGTTGGCCTTTCCAACTGCACCATTTGTTTTTATTTTTGTCCATTTAAACCCAAAGGCATCTTAGATATCATCATCAGCATTTGTATGTATCCTGACCTGACAAAAAGACAGACAGAGAGAGAATGTGAGCAACAATTAATGTGCATGCATGCGTGCATGTGCATGTGTTTAAGATGAATGCGCAGAGTGCATGGTTAAAAGTGGAAGAAATTCCAAAAGAAAATACCCGCTGAAAGCCCTCTTCAATCAACAGTTTGTTAGATACTTTGTGCGTTTACACACAAGAGGTGTAAGGGTGGGCATGGCTTCCCAGTCCCCAACATGTACCTATATTCCTACTTCCACCCTGTCAGCATTATCAGTGATGAAGACCTGGTGACCTGCCTAAAAGTAGTTCCAGCAGAGAACGACTGAAATAAAAAGTGAAATACATATATAATAACAATGGCCAGGACACATCTCCTCAGACAGAATCTCCCTGTTTGACATTTTCATGTGAACCCCGTTAATGTTCAGCAAGGACCAGGAGAGGAAATCCACTCTCTCTGCTCTCTGCACCAACAATATTCAGTCATTTTCATATGGTTTCATTTGAATTTACAAACAGTTAAAACATCCTATAGCTTTACCTCGGCAGCTTTTAATCACAAGGAAGTAAATAAGATGCTCAAACAAATTCAGACACTCTAAGTGCATTTTGTTATGCAGCATTTTATTTTCATTCATTCATCACCATAAAAATATCTTAATAAACAGTCAGCTGTTCATTGCATCAGTTCCTATTATTGTAAAACATCTGCGAGTCTCTTCCTGTATTTTAGTTTAGGCCAACTCTACCAGAAGTTCAAATTAAAGAGCAAATAAAAGAAGCGATTTGGCTTACAGATATCTGGTTTAAGTTTCAGAATAAAGTTGTGTTTATGTAATAAGTACAAGACATGAACAACTTGTCAGATGGTTTGTAATCAGTATGTGTTTCTGATTTCTGACCAATTTCTGATGTTTTATGGCCACCTCAACCTGGTTCTTCAGAACAGATGCCAAAAGGGACTTGATGTAAATTTGTGTCTACCTTGGGCCCCCAATGGTTTGGACAGAGTTGCATATGTGCCACATTTGATTGTACATCCAGGTTCAAATGTACTCATCCTACTTTAAGGACCAGTGTCTCTCAACACCCTCAACTGTTCTAAGAAAATACATCTAAACTTCCCTACCAACATAGTTTGACAATACCTTGCACGACATTGTTCAGTTTGAGTATACCGCTGCCTGAATTGTATGCTTGCATTATGGAAGGTTGCTGTGAGCTACATACACCCCTCAGCCACAACATTAAAGCTACTGACAGGAGAAAGGAGTATCAATACTTCAATTTCAGGAAAATGTGTTTCCTTTTGCTTCCTTTTTTATATGCCAAGCAGAGCCCGTATGGCAACGGCAGCAGCATTCCCTAGCAGAACGCTGACCTCTGCCACAGCCTAAAAATGAACAGGAACAGAGAACCCCAATTATTAACCAAGCTTCCAAGATCCTAATCCAACTAATTATCCCCAGGAACGTCAGAAGAAGCCCAAAACAAAAAGGCCACAACCCATAACCCACAGGATCCAAATGATCAGCTGCCAACATCCCAGTGTCTGGCACAGCAGACACCCCCACAGGTCCTGTGGACCCGTTTTGGCAGTATGATGGGGGCTGACACAATATTAAGCAGGTGGTTTTAATGTTGTGGTTGATTGGGGTATGTGTGTGCTGAATGCAAGGGGTGTGTGTTATGCACCTGCATGTAATGCACTGTGGGTGAAAGTGTGTGTGTAGTGTGTGTGGTGTTAATTAATGCAGGTGTTTCTGTAAGTGTGTGAGTGTTTGGATCTGTAGATGTAAGGCAGCAATAAAGTTGTTGAGTACAGGCAGCCGAGTGATTGACTCCAGCTTTAAAAGACTTCTTTGGACTCCACTTGCTCTGATTGATAAGAGCGTCTCCCTTAATTGCAACATCTGTCCCCTGAGGCAAGATATTAAATGCTGAAGTGGAAAACGACATGATACACACATCAAATATGTATTCATTTTTTAATCAAGAGCAGCCTGTGCATTTAGGTATGAATGGGTCGTTCACTGCTGTTGGCAGTCGCTCCACCAGTTTAGTGTCAATAACATAATGACAGGGAGTTTATGCATATAGAGTTGTGGGTGTCTGACTCAGCAAAGCAATGCAGATTATGCTGTCATACTGTCAACAAGACTGTGCAACAAATGAAGATGTGGTGCACAAATCCACTGCAGCACAGACTCACTGACGCTCCCAAGGCGTGTTTATTTATCACCGGACCCCTTTTTTTCCGCTTTGTTGCGCACCTCTTGCTCTTTCCACCCATCTCCTCTTTCATCTTTGGATTCTTTGCTGCTTCCTCTCTCTGGGGTGAGGAATGGGACTTATGGTGCAAGGCAAACCAAAAAGGAATGTTTGGAAATGTTACTGTCCCTGTACAAATGTTAATGACATGCTACAAGTTTAAAACATACCCCAGTGCAGAAAGACACAGGGAGTCACTGAGTGCCACAGAAGCACCATTTACATATAATCCTGTTTAAATTGTGTTAATAAATTTTTTTGTAATTCTACTTTTTTCAATAATTCTTTAACTGGACTCATTTTGCTGAAATGAGTTTGTTTGTTGTGTACTTAATAATGTTAATGATGATATTGTCATGATGAAATACTGAAACGTTGTCAGTAATCATCAGTAACCATCTGACATACCAGGAAATTAAATGAAAAACAGAAGAAGATAATGCAGTAACAATCTAGCTAGGTAGCTACCACCACAGTGTAGTAACTATGCAGTTACCACATAAACAATATACAAAGTTTGTTAAAGATAAATTAGACTGAAAACAAGTCGGCAGGTTACTGAAATATAACCTGCCGACTTGAACTACAGTAGTTATGTCTTTGTATGAGTTAGCTGATAAATAACAAGATGTTGCCCTATTATAATTATTACTATTTTAAAAAATTGATGGCTTTAATTTAGTTTGCCTACATAAAAGAGAAATGAAACTCTTATTGACACATTGTAACCTTCATCAAGAAAGCTCTAAAATGATTAGACATTAAAGACAGAAGCTAAGTAACAATATAATGTTATGCAGTGTTTTACTTCTTGCTCTGCTGCTCTTTCTCAGAGGAACAATGGAGTTTATATTCTTCAGGGTCTTACAATCTTATTGCATTATGCCCAACTTAAATTGAGTTAAATCAGCATTGGCAGGTGAACTCATCGTCCTGGTGGGGTTTGTATTATATTGTCGTTTCAGGACAGTATATTTGTTCTGAATAGAGTCTAAAAACTCAGGCTGCTCAGATTCTGTCTAACGCTGACTCAAACCCAGTAGTGACTGATGGTCAAGATGCTTTATTTTGTCAGCAAAAGCTCAGGCACTGCGCACATACCAAACAAGAGTGGGAGACATGGAGAGTTGTGAAGACATATTCTCTCCACAGTGATTCTCTTTCTCTCGCCTCATGCACATCCTCTCTCTGTATTTCCCCGACTCTACTTGTCCACTTATGAAGATTAATGGGAGCCCGGACCTGTGCTGACATATTGCGGCTGTCATTCTTCTCTATTGCTTTCATCTTTTTTGCTATCCTTCCTCCAGTATTTGTAACTTCCTGTTTTTTGTCTTCCACAGGTCAGTCTGGCTTTGTCACGTTGAGGTGTGCATGTGCGTTTGTTCACGTGACCGTACGCCTGACTATGTATGTATATGAGAGTGAGCTACATATGCTGCATTAAATAGCTCTTTTCTCGCTTCTGAAGCCAGGCAAGCTCAATGTGTGGAGGTGCTGAAGTACAGGATAAGTCACTGAATGTGTGTGTTTTGTGTGTGTACTTGTGGGTGTGTGTGTGCGTGAGAGAGAGAGAGACTGTAAGGTTTTTGCCAAGGCTGCAGTATCAGCCCAACCCACCCCATCCCTGATTTGAAGCGGCTACTGGCCAAAGCTGCAGAGCATCGTGCTGCCACTAGAGGGGCATTAAGGCATTTTGAAGCAGAAACCTTACATAGAAATAGCATTATGTTGGAATTCAAAAAGAATAAGGTAGAGAGTTTTTCATTATAACTGATAATGCACTTTTATGCTGCTTTCAAAAGGTTTCCCTTCAGAGAATGCATTTTGTTATTTTTACTAGAAGGATTCTCTTTTCTTCTTTTCCAAATGAATCCTTTCTGGTTTCCACCAGTATAGTTCCTTGTGCTATTGCTACGTCATATGTTTGATCTTAAAATGCTAACTTTAGGTCTGTGGTGGGAATTAGTGAGTATAGACAACAGTGTGAGTGTGACCGGTGACTTTTTTTCCCTTACAGTTGTTTTTCTCTCTGATCACTGTTCTCTGAAGCATCAGGACGCAGGCAATAAACCACCACAAGCAGCACACATGGACAGTCGCAGCCCTTTATCCTGCAAACAAGAGGAGCGTGACACGAGGTGCAGAGGGCATGTCTGTCTCCAACTCAAATCAACCCTGTTACAAAACAGCAGTGTGGCCTGAGCTCGATAATGACCTGAAATCCCTCTCAGTTAGCCCCCCTTTTTATTTAAGAGAATAAATAACAATACATCTTTGTGCAGGGGTGTAAGAGTTACAGCCTAGATACTCATGATGCTCTGAATTTCAATCCTATAATCTGTGTTACATGCTTGGATGGTGAGATGGGGACTAAATGATAACACAGCTTTAAAAACTCTCAGCTGCATTAGAAATAAAGGACAGTCGTTCTTCACATATATTTGTCTTTGATTAATCTTCCACGCGTTATAAACTTTTAAAGGTTGAGGTCTATGTGATCAATCAAATGGGATCATTTTGTCTAAAATGAGGAAGTCTTAGAAAATGCCAGTGTAGTCGACATAGAGATGAAATTGTTTGGAAATCACTTACATTGGATGAGCCATGTTTGCCGCATGGATGATGCCAAGGCCAATCAAAACCCTCATATATGGGCAGGTGACTGAAGGAACAAGGGAAGTTGGTCAGCCACTAGTTTACTAAGAAACCAACTGCAAGAGTGCTCTTAATTGCAGGGATGCTACCAAAGATTTAAGTTGTATGGTTAGTAATCAGAACAAGTGAAGAGTTCTGACTCACATATCTGTCACACAATTGACTTAAAAAGAAAGGAAACTCATGCAAGAAAGCCTGCAAAGCACCATAATCTAAAACCCTAACTATAATACCTCATATACTATAGACTACTTGATTGTCTTACTGTGTCATGCACTTATCAGGTGTATAGTGAATCTTCCGCACATGGCAGCCTTGTAAAAATAACACAAATGTGGCCTGCTATCAATTCACACCAGGCTTGAAAGGGTTCATCTGTGGACCCAAGATTTTTAAGGCTTTACTTAAAAGTAGACTCTTGGTGTGCACTGCGGGATTTTTGGACATTAGAAAGTTGAGAAATTAACTTTCTGGTCTCAAACTTTGCACATGCAAAGTAACAGTGACACTTTTAAGCTGACTACACCTGCTGAGAAAAACTGGGTTTCATCAGTCACTTAATTCTGCCTCACCACAAAAATAATTCTTAACAAGGTACTGAGAGGTTATCATTTGTCCCTTCAGATGATTTGCGTTACTCTGTGCTGGCTTGGCGAGAGTACGCTGATGTTAGAGTTGCACTCCCTTTTCGTGGAGAAGCATGGGATAATTTGTCATGTGTTCATGGGCATTAGTACTCGTTGTCCACTGCCTCAACATTGTTTTTCAGTGGAGCTCTCGTCACTGTCCAAACTCAATTCTGTGGACAGCACAGACGTCCCACGTGATGTTTTTGCCCAGGTCACGGTCCAGTGGTACTGAGTAGTGTATAGCCTCCTTTCTGCCATACCCCCTCCTTCATCTCTCCTACTAGCATTTATCTCTCTGCATGGTTTTGGCAGCGATGTGCTTTTCCCAGCATTTAGCCAGGAGAGGGAGAGAGGAGGGGAGAGGCAGAGAAAAGGAGGTCCTTTCAAGCGAGGAATGACGGACGCTTTATTAAAAGAGGCAGGGCCTTTTGAGAGCCTGGCCCCTCCGTGCTCCCCCCCACCCCTCCACCCCGTGTGTCTGGCCCCATTGTCACTGGGCGATGGCAGCAACCCCCCCACCGGGCGCTTTGTCACTGTAAGTCACCTCGCAGACTGAAACGGACCCACTCCCGAAAAAACACACCCATTCGCCACAGTAACTCTGCACTATTCTGGTATTCTGCCTGGTCCGTGAAAAAAATTGATTGTCTGGCTGTCACAAAACATACAGGAGACACAGCGATGGGCGTGACATGCGGGCAAGCAGGGACAGGAGAAAGGAGGGATAAAGTTGGGGTGACACAGAGTGGCGGGGTGCAACAAATGTGAAAGGTGGAGGGGACAGAAGAGGTGGACAGCAGAGCAAAGTGTGATGGAAGACAGAAAAAGAGCATGAAACGGGTAGGATACATGAGAAAAATAAGGATAGTTCAAAATATGAGTGGAAATGGAGCCAAGAAGGAACACGGATGGAGGCAGGAAATCCACGGGCAGAGTGTGGGGGTGCCCATTTGTCTTCGGCTGTGTGTGAAATGTGTGTCCTTAGATACAGGCAGCATTCCTCCAGAGATAAACCCCTGGGCCCCCCATCCCCTCAACCCCCACCCTACCCAATCTCTCCACCCACCATGCTTACTCAAGTGTGTGTGTCTGGGCGTGTGTGTGTGTGTCTGTGTGTGTGTGAGTGAGTGGTTTTCGTGTTTACGTTGGATGGGGGTCTACGTGCCCTGTACCACAGCACTTGCAGGGGGCAACAGAAAAGACAGCTGTGTGTTTGAGAGAAACAGAAAACGTAAGAAAGAGAGAGTGGAGGGCCAACAGGCATGCCAGTCAAGAGCGTCACTTTTGGAGTGAGTACACAGACTCTGCTGTTCTCTGTCTCACCTTTTTCTTGCTACACTCGTACTGTATCTCTTGTAACTGTAACTCTTCCTGTCTCTTCATATGACTTGTCTCCAACTTTATGTCTCTCTAATACTCATTGTGCTGTCTTTTTTTTAATAGTGTTTTGCTCTAATGTAAATTCATTGCATTTTCTCTCAGATGTAATTCACCTGCCAGCGCTCCCTGTCTTAACCCTTCTACATCACACTGCGATGGGCCAGTACCTTTTTCTCGCTGGCTTTGCTCCCAGTTTTAAATCCTTTTCTTTCATATTTTCTTCGTCTCACACATGAATATTGATGTATTGGTATTTGTTTCAGCTCATTTTATTCAGCACACGGTTCTTTCTGTTGGCTGTCTGTTTGCAAAGTGTCATTCTTATTCTCAGTCTGTCCACATTAACTGTTTGGGAGCATTGTCTTCAACGCTGCTTTCACTGCCTCTTCTTTTCAGTCCTGAACAGGGCCTTGTTTTTAAGAAGAGAAAAAGTAACACAAGTCCTGGAGGAGTAAACATTGATTCTGCTGATTGAGAATCTGATCTGTTCTTTATGGACTACAGACTAGCTTCATGCGGTTTTAATCAAACATCTATAGAGGTGATTGAGTGCTCGAAAAACAGCCTATTTAGACGTGGGAGTGAGTTTGGTTGCTTGGGAGGATCTTTGAGAATCGTCATGCATGTGCACCCAAGATTAGTGTAAGTGCGTATACGTGTGGGTGTGTGTCATGTTCTGTTTTCATCCTAATCTTGTTTTCGACTTAATTTGTTTGTTTGATGTTCAGATTGTATCAGGATTAGCTGCGGTAAGTAAACCAGAGGTCGGTAAAACTGATTATAGGGTCAGTTATTGAGAGCGTTAAGTGTGGCTTTCATGTGCTGACCTAGTGCAGGTAATGGAAACACAGGGCACAGACTCATATGGCCTTACTACTTGAGTTTGTGTGCTTATTTTGTATCTCCCAGAGTTTATCTGGGGTAAAAGAAGAAGTGATTGTAAGAGTTTACTCTTGACGATGCAACTATTCTATGTGTAGTTTATTGGCGTGAGGATGAACTACAGATATAGTCACAACGCAGTCAGTGAAGTTTAAACTTCTCAGAACCATCCACTGTCTGGAGGTTTTTTTCACATGTATTAGTTTCTGCACAATTATAACTTCCAATGTGAATTGCCAATAAGAAAAAGTAATTATTAGAGACTAAAAATATAAAGTAAAGTTGGGCTTTTATCCTCTCTGAGATCCAAGTGTTCATCAACGATGAAAAGAAACCCTGAAAATTTTAACTGACACGTTTAGATTATATGCAAAGGTCACTTTATTTTTCTTTATAATATAATATAATATAATATAATATAATATAATATAATATAATATAATATAATATAATATAATATAATATAATATAATATAATATAATATAATATAATATAATATAATATATAAACACAGGGTTCGGGTTTCGAGGTAAAGCTATGTTTATTTACAAGGTTTATAGTTTACTGAGCTTATAAGTACTCTATTCCTTAAAAAATGTATTATCTTGCTTTCTGTAACTGCTAGTTTTAACATCTAGGCAGCATTTTAACACTGCAGCTGGTTAAAGTGTTAAAAACTTGTGTTTTTGTGTTTCAGTGGTTTAATTTATGAGAAAAGTCCATATAAACTTAACACATATTTTTTATAGGTACATTTAGAAAAAGACACTAGTTACTATTACAATCAAATATATCTGGTCAAGAGTGAAAAGTACAATGTTTCAAGTTAAAAAAAAATGTGAGTTGTAGTGTAAATGTAATAAAATAGCAACATGGTTAAAGTGTAAAAACCGAGTAAAAATAAAACACAAAGCCTACAGCATGAGGTTTACTGGATTTCTGTAGCTATTTATTAAGTTACAATATTGAAACAATACTTAATTTTTAATTAAAGTATCATATCATCCAAAAGCATTCACTACCTAGAATGAAGTTACATCTATATTTACAATCAGTTGCAAACCCTATTATCACCCTATGGCTTTCATCCTCTTTGTCCTCTGTCATAAACATCACAATAACCATGGCAATAATAACCATGACAATCTCATCTACAAATGCAGAGGCTTCAGCAGGCCCAAATATAAAGAGACAATCACCGAGTTTGGCAGGGACAAACAGTGGGCTGTGGAGTGGGGAGGGGGGGCTCTGGGTGTGAGAAAGTAAATAGTAAAAATGGGACAATGCGCTTTGTCACATACAAGGAATATCCGCAGAGAGACAAATGATTGGACAGGGAGGCACATTTACATGCAGTCAGACAGAGCTGAGTTGGGGAATGTAACAGCTTCATCCCGGTTGTGCCCCTCTCATTCATTTCCTGTTAATGTGTCCTGAGCAGTCCTGAGGGTCTCCATCTGACAGACTCTGCACTTGCGACATCTCTTCAGACAGAAGCAACCTGCTGCCTGCTCAACCACTCCAGGCAGTCCGAGATCTAAAGGCACAGAGCGAGAGCACAGAAAAAGGGACAGAGGGGGGAAAAAAAAGATTTTCTGAGCAAAAACAAGTCAGCAGAAAATAGTCTTGAAATAGCTGTTTAAGCATTCTGCTGGAATTTCCATATCCCTTCTTCAGTGTCCCCCTAAAATGTACAGAAACTCCCAGATGCCAGTGTCAGTCCAAACACATCAAGACACTGAGTTTAGGAAGGGAAAAACACCAGACATCATCTAGAGTTTGCTGTGCTTAAAGAGTTCATGTTGTTTAAAGTTCAGGAAATTATTATTGCCAGTAAAGCAGTACTTGTGACACACTGAACAAACGTAGGCACCTTATTTTCACCTTTCTGCTGGTAGCACAAATAGCTGTGGTGGCACTTAAAATGATTTGCACCTGGTGCTGTGTCTGCAGATTTGCATACCTGTGTGTAAGTGTGTGTATGCGTGTGTTAGCGTGTTTGAGAGGAAGGGGATTGTGTCTGTGTTTTGTACATTTTGTGCTAATTTTTATATAAATATTGAGATTTTCTGAAACAGGTTATAAGTCTGATTATTTTGTTGACGTCCAGTGGAAGAGATTCAGGATTTGCCTGTTGATTGTACTAGTAAAATACTTTGAAAGCTTTTTTCTTTTGTTGTGCAGCAGTGAGACAAGGCCAGACTCAGGCTAACCAGTCTAGAATCAGTGATTCCTAAAATAAATAATAGCCATCACTAAAGGCATCAAAAAGAAAAAAAGAGTGCAATATAAATTTTTGGTAGATACAGACTAACCTTTAAGGGGTCACAAACAAAGAAGATGCCTCTGACACATTTACCAATATTTTCTACTTGCCCCATATGAAAACGATGTTAATCTGAAATATTTTATGAAATATTTTCAAGTAAATAAGTCTGCATATATGTAAAGCTGTAACTAAATCCAGTGTAGGACGTGGGTTCTTGTCTTTGCTGTTATCTTGGACAGCATCCTTTTGTAAGATCACAAAAACTGTCCCCTGAAATGTGTTGACTTGCTGATAAAAATGATGAAATTGAGCTACCAAAGGGCCAATGAATTTAGTAATCGAATAATTAAGACAGGATGGCTTCAATGTAGCTATTTTAGTAGCAAAAACAGTTTTAACAGGTGAATAGTTTACAGATTTAGTGTAGATGAAGGGCTGATTTCCTGAATTATACTGTTAGATTTCTATTAGAAGCATCTGGTACTCTCCAGCAGCAGACTTCCCATTCATGCCTTGCATTGTTTTTACTTCCCCATTCAGTCTGATTCCTTTCAGACTTATCATAAAAACTCTTTAATGTGAAATTCCTGCAAAAAGGAAATAGTGATTCTATAGGTGACTTTTAGGGCCTCAGTGGATGGGATGGGAAATTAATATCTGGCAGGCCCCTCACATGTGCATACAAGCACATATGCACACTTTGAGTCTTTGAATGCTGCAGTCCACTGGCGAGGGGATGATGTCATCCTGTCTGCTGCAAAACCAGCAGAGGAGGCAAGCAAAGGGGTGGCGGGGTAGACGGGTAAGGAGCAAGGGGGTAGAGGAGGGAAAGACAGCAACAGGAAAGTAAAGCCGAGATAAGGGCAGGGCGAGGAGGGGAGTTCAGGGAAGAGGATTTTCTGTGATGACTGATGATAGGGGAATAATTTTACTTGGTAATTTTGAGCTTCATTATAAGCAGCCTTGCACCGTCTCAGCCCGAGGACAGCTGCATGCACACTGCACGACACCGTGCGTTGATACTGCTAATGTTAACCGTGGAGCTTCTGAGCAGGTTATTGTCTGCATCTTTTGCTTTGAACAGTATGATTAATGTGTCTGCTCATTTCTGTGGAACCCAGGAGTCGTAAGCTTGTCCATTCTCTTTGGGAATAATCGTGGAGGGATTCATTCATCTAACTCGTAACACAATCCAGCAAATTGCAACACGAGAAAAACCACACAGCAGTTTTTAGACTGTGTGTGTTTTCTCTGCTCTGTGTATGAGCTCTCTACCTGCTTGTCTCTGAGTTTGGCAGATGGGTGCGGTTACCCTGCATCTTTATCTTACCACACCACACACTCACTTCTTGACGCAAGCAGATAGTTACAGGAACATACAGACATATATGAGCCTGCAGGGCTAGGAAAGCCTCACCTTAAAGAGAAGCAGTGGGGTGGGTGGCAGTGGTCTGAGTCCAAGATGGGTTGGACAACTGTAGAGGGGCCTCAGCCGGGGTCACTATGGTGTTACCATGCTACCATTTGCTGTGAGACCATGTATATTGTGTTGTGTGTGTGTTTGCATCAGCTATTTGCCTTTACTTTGACGTGAGTGTCTCCGTGTGTCACCACGGTAGAGTCTGCAAACCTCTCATGCAACAGAAACCTCACATGCACTCTGGTATATTATGTATATCTTGTGCCGTCTGATATTTATATTTAGCTGTTGCATGGACAACATGCGCAAGTTTAACTAAATGAGATATAGGCAATTATTAAACGTACAATCAATCAATGTACAATTACATCAATAAAATTAATAAAGGGAGGTACGCATGTGTGTTTATAGTGTGGTGATCAGAACTCCAGTGACAGGTGTTTGTGTGTGGAGGTCAGTCTGCTACATTGCTGTGTAGAGGGAGGACGTTTGTGGGTTGTTATAGTCTTCAAAGTGAAAGAGGACAATAAAGTCTTGGAGTAACTTAGCAGGAAGATGGTGAACCAAGTTAACTTAGCATCTGTGAGTATTAAAACAGTCACCTATAACCAAACAGTTATTCCTAATTATAACTGTATTGTTTATTTTTGTTGCTTTTTGATGCTTTTTAATATATTTTTTCTGTAATTATAACTGAAGTAAGATCTAGATATCATGTATTTATAAGTCAGTCTGCTTTGCTGTACAGCCATTATTTATTTTCTTGTATTATGGGACTATCTAACTGGCACTTTCCCTGTTAAAACATGTATGTATATGACTCAGAGTAGTTGTACTGCAGAGAAGAAGGCCTCTCAGAGGACAGGACAGTGCCTCAGAAGCAAATGGCTCTGGAGGAGTGCTTGTACTCAGAAACTCAGTGTTTAATACTTCACACTCAGGGTGCTGCTTACTGCACGAGGTTCATCTGATAAGTGGAAACTTTGCCACTGAGTAGATATAATCTCTGATACTCGGGACTGTCGTTTTGATGCCAGCTGGAAGCGGCTTTCCCTTTAAAAGTTTTCTGTTTCCCTTCCATTGTCGTTTCTCCTCTTTTTTGTTTTAAAGGGACCTCTCTCTTTGCGCAGTGCTTTGCCATTGATGTCATGCTGAGAGTGTGTGGTGTCATTTGTTGCTATGCCGCTACTTCAGGCATGTGGATCCTTTCTCTTTTTTACCCCAGCCTGCTCTGTCTCTGTCAAAAGAGGACGAACAACCCTGTCACTACAATAGTCAACACAGCAAAGCACTGTGGAAACCATCTTTTGCGGTGCGCAGCAGCAGCATTTGGTGTTTTTCTTTTGGAACAGAAAATGAGGGAATTGTACAGTCAATAACTTTACTATTTGTGTTTATGCAAATGCATACAGTGAGTGGCTGTTTATTTTTCTTGACCAGCATGTTGTGATGTCCATTCAGATGGGAAGAGGATGTAGGGAGAGGAGATTATGTAAATGAAATAAAAAGATGTGGGGCTTTGCTGCAGTCGACTTTCTCCGTGTGGTTCTCCCTCGGTCACTCATGCTCCTGGTTCTGCTCTTCTCCCTTGCTTCCCCCTCCGTGCCACATGAGTGATCCTGTTTCAGCAGCACCCGGCCTGCCTTCCTGCCTGGAAGAGGCATGAAGCCCTCAGACACAGAAAAAAACAACACAGACAAAAACAAAGAACGTGCCATGTGCTGGCCTGTGAGCCAGAACTCACCCTCTTCTCTCTCTGTCCTTTCTCCTTTTACCCTTGTCTCTTTCATGCACGCACGCACGCGCGCACACACACACACACACACACACACACACACACACACACACACACACACACACACACACACACACACACACACACACACACACACACACACACACACACACTCCACAGACCACACACACACTCACACACTCACACACTCACACACACACACACACACACGCTCTACTGTCCA